>PVHY01004024.1:0-68229 GCA_004024945.1 Uropsilus gracilis | reverse complement strand
CCTAATGTTATCATGGCTGCCCATGCAAGTTTGGTTTGGTTTTGATTTGTTTTTAAGCTGCTGGGTAATTTTTTTTTAGTTACTTTTTTTAAAAGTTACTTCCAAGAGACTTTTTTTTTTAAGTTACTTCCAGTCAGCGGCATGGTTTTGTTGTTGTCATTTAAGGGAAGTCACAGTGGAAGTGATTATAACACAGAACAACAACAACAACAACAACAAAATCTACTTACAAAGCATTCCTGTATTCAATGTAACCAGCATTTTGTGTCAGTTGACACCTGGTCTCTCAGATGGCAGATGCCAATCACCATCCCAAGTCCTTACACACTTTGTCGTAAGCAAGTTATAGAAGTTTTCAAAGGGAAAGATGTAGACTTAACCTGGGTTAAATTTCAATAAAATTTGGTACTATCTAACTCAGCAGTTAAAACAATTTGGTTAAATATTTAAACCTGATTGTTGAGGAGACCAAAAGAACCAGCAGAATGTCTTCAAAAATTTTAAATAATGGTATTACCTGGATAGCTAAGTATTCCCACTGTGTACTATTTCACTGGGTATCTAAAGTTATCAGCATAAATAATGGATCACAGAGGCTAAGTCTACAACTGTGCAAACGAATTTCAGCCCCCACATTCGTGGACAGAGTATTCACCTAGAATCAGAGATGAGGTTCTAATTATTAAAATTACCTAAAAGATGCTTAAAATATATATTTAAGAAGGTGCTAAAAATTCTATGGTCTTCTCCCACATTGGACACTCTCAGTGCAAGACTGGGGAACAAGATATTTTTTTAATTCAACCTGGAAGTAGATATTTATGCTGAGAGTAGATGGGAAAGACCTCCCAGTTGGCATAATGTCATGGATGGAAAGAAAATGGGTCTGGTTCTGTTTTACTACACACATTTATTGCTGGCATGTTGATAACCAGGTAGCATCATGGGGGTTATAATGGGGAGGTTCCCCAATCTTCTGTGAACATGGGTTCTTTGCTCATAATTGAACTGTTCTTTAGATGGTACTTTAGGACACTCAAGGCTAAGCAGGTGAGAGGACAAAATAGGTTTCCTGTCAATACTTCAGAGTCCTTAGCAGTACCACAGGAGTAGACAGTAAAGTCCCTTGGGTTTCCTCCTCCAGGAACAACAAGCTAGACTCCTGCCATACCCCTGTGCTCACTGGTGCTCCCGGAGCAGTCCTGACCTGGTCTGAAATGCTGTGCTCAAGGCAAGCTGAAGATGAGAACACATTTGCCAGAGTACAAGGGGAAAATAGTAGGCAAGACTTGGGGTGAACTACTTGTAGGCTCCATAGAATGGCCCTTACCTTGATGCCTACTAGGCCATCCTGAAAGAAAGAGCTGAAAGAAAGACAGGTTATCTGAGCTTGGGATTTTTGTCTACATGTGGGCTGAGGAGAATTCTGGGTTTTTAAAAAAATCTTTTATTGAAGCTATATGTGCTTACAATGCTGTATGACTTAGAGGTATAGCATCACACTCTGCAGGAGTATGTGGCTACATCATAGCCTTCCACCGAAGTCCATCATATTTTCTTCCTACTCGTCTCTCTTGCCCTCCTCACTCCCATGTCCTCATTTCTATAGTCAGATTTCTAAGGTCTTTTATTGGTTAGTTTTTACTTTATTCTTTACATCTTCTCTATTTTCCACCTAGAAGTAACACCATCTAGTACTTAACTTCCTCTTTCTCTTTCTGATTTACTTTACTTAGCTTCATCCCCTCCAGTCCCACTCAGGTTGTCACAAATGACAAGGTTTCATCTTTTTATAGCTGAGTAGTGTTCCATCTCGTGTGGTGTAACACATCTTTCTGAGGCACTAATCTGTCTTTGGGCACTAGGTTGTTCCCATAACTGGGTTATTGTAAACAGTGTTGCAAGGATCCTAGGAGTACAGATATCCCTTTGAATTAGTGTTTTTCCATTATTTGGGTAGATACCTAAGAGTGAAGTTTCTGAATCATATGGTAGATCTATTTTTAATATATTGGGAAACTGCCACCATGTTCGCTATATGGGCTGCTCCAGTCTACATTCTATAGTAGACAAGTGTTCCCCTTTCTCCACATTTTTGCCACATCTGTTGATTTTGACATGGGCCATTCTCACAAGTGTGAGGTAGTGAGACCTACTTTTTGCCCCTGCCCTGCTTCTCACAAGTTGTGTGACCTTGGGTAAATCACTCAATCCATTTAAATCTCAGGTGCTTCATCTATAAAATCAAGCTAGTACTTACACATGGAGTCTCTGAGCAATAAATGAAATCATGCTTGCAAAGTGCCCAGCTCTGAATCTAGTGCTAGAAGGACTTATTTAGTCTAAGCAAACACTCTTTCTTTGCTCCCCCACATCAGGAAATGAATGCACCTTCCTTTTCACCTGTTCTCAGTCCAGAAGCATTCGTTGTGTCCTCTGTCATGTGAAAACCAGTAGAAAGAGATCATTCCTTTGCTTGATTGGCATAATTAACCTGTTGATAACTAACCAGAGAAAGTGTCCAATAAATACTTTTATGTGACTGAATAGTTGTACATGAATAAATGAAAAACAAAAGAGAGACAGAGAGAGAGCCATAGATTTACAGAGAAAGAAGTATTTAGTGGGAGATTCATATCATCTGTTTTGCAGCCATCCCATCATGGGTAGGTTCATCATCTATTCTAGCAGCTAAAGGATGTGGGAACCCTTGGAAATATCTTCATAGAATTTTTAATAATGAACAGGGGGAAAACAGACACCAAAGAAACAGCCCCTGAAGTTTCTCGATTTCTAATTCTCCTTTGCTTTCTCCTCATACTCTCCTCTGTGCTCTCTTCTTCCTCATGTTCTTTTCGCACTTGCCCCCAGGGTGACGTTACGCTTTTGTCCTCTCCTCCAATGCCCAGGTGAGACCACAAATACATGCCACATCCACTGGGTCAAGCACATACAATTCTGGGTAGGGCACTTCAAACAGGTGCTGGTCATAGAGGCTAATGGCAGAAAAAGCCTGACCAACTCCTTTACCCTACATATCCTATAGTCATCTTGGCAGGAGCCCTTTTGGCCTCTCCTACCCCTTATTTTGTTAGGAGGGTGGGCAAGGCTTTTACTAAGTTTCTTTTACCAGCTCTCCTAAACCAGGAAAAAAAAAAACAAAAAAAACAAAACTTTTACCTTTTAATCTGATGCAAAGGGGCAGAAACCTTTATTAACCCTTAAGCTTCCACACACAAGTTACCTTTGTCATTTAGATACCTTCTGCTAGCGCCAGGGCCCTTTCCATGCCAAACTAATAAAGAACTTTTTATTCTTAGACCTGTCTCTTATTATCCCCTTCAGGGTTCTCTTGCCCCTCAACTTTACACATAACCCCAAAGCCAGACCAAATTCTTAAAGTAATCACACTATTTATTACTAATTAAGCAAGTGAGAACATGATTACCTAAATATATACTACAAAATAAGCATGTAAACCCCTGGTTATCCCATTACATGTATTACAAAATAAACATGAAAAACCCAGTCACCCCACCACAGGTCCAAAACTGTCCTTTTGTCCCTGGTTACCTCACCCCATGTCCAATCAGAGTTCACAAGTCTGTGATCCAAAAACAGGGCATTTCTCTTTCCACCTTTGGCTTCTGTTCTGGCTTTCTCCAAACACGTAGTCCAAGACATGTTGTTCTTTTCTTTTGGCATCTGTCTCAACTTTAGACAGTAGAAAAGCTCCAACAGACAGGAACCAATATCAAGTCCATTTTCTTAGGCTTCACTCACGGCCTCTCCAAAGACATCTGAATCCAACTAGTAAAACAAGCTCCAAGATGAAGTTCAAATCTGCACACTCTTTAGTCTCCTTTAGCACACACCATTAGCTTATGCATGCTAAGGCTCATGAGTTCACTTGCCCCAGATCATTGTCTGTGTACAGTAAAACTGTTAGAGTTGTATCTGTCATTAACATAGCCGGTTATACATTGATAGTAACATTGTGTAGCTAGGAAATATGAGATACTTCCTTTTTGTTTTAGAATTGTAAACTTCAAGAAAGAGTTGGCAATGTTATGGAGATTTGACTTGCTGATTTGATTGTTTCAGGTCCAGGTGAAAAAAGCTTAGGTTGAATATGCCAAGGTGTGGTTGCTGGCCTTCTTTGGAAGTCATAGTTTTCTTTCAGAAGGATGGAAGGGGAGGAGAAAAGAAAAACAAGGCTTTTGTGATGCGAGATGATTGGCAAGGTTCTGCTCCTGGAAGAAAGGGAAGACAAGAAGAGAAGATATAAAAAGAGACTTAGGAGACACAAATGATTGGCCATTTTTGGAAGAGTAAGGGGTTCAGGCCATGATGGCTGAGGCGGCCTAGGGCTCATGGCCTTCAGCCCAGGCTGGTGGACTTATAAGCCTTAGCATGCATAAGCATGCATGTGTGCTAGGGAGGCTAAAGAGTTTGGAGACTTGAACTTTGGGTTGGAGCTTGTTTCCTCTAGTTTGATTCAAATGATTTTTGGAGAGACCATGAGCAAGGCTTGAGAAAATGGACCTGGTGTTGATTCCTATACGTAGGAGCTTTTCTACTGCCTAAATTTGAGACAGACACCAAAAGAAAAGAATAACATGTCTTTGACCATGTGTTTGGAGGAAGCCAAAACAGGAAACCAGAGGAGAAGAGGAATGCCCTGCTTGTGGTGAACTCAGACTGATTGGACATGTGGTGAGGTGACCAGGGACTAAAGACAGTTTTGGACATGTGGTGGGGTAACTGGGTTTTTCATGTTTATTTTGTAGTACATGAAATGGGGTATCCAGGGATTTTCACATGCTTATTTTGTAGTACATATTAAGGCAATCACGTTCTCACTTGCTTAATTAGTAATAAATAGTGTGATCATTTTAATAATTTAGTCTGGCTTTGGAATTGCATAGCAAGACCATGGGCAGGACAACCCTGAAAGAGGCAGGGGCAGTTCTAGGAATAAAAGCCTTTTTTCTTTAGTTGGGAAGGAAAGAGGTCTGGGCAAGCAGTAGGTATTTAAATGACAAAGGTAACTTGTGTGTGGAAACTTGAGGGTTAATAAAGGCTTTTGCCCCTTTTGCATCAGATTAAAAGGTAAAGGTTTTTCTCTGATTTAGGAAAAGCTGGCAAAAGCTTTTTAGTCAAAATCCCCACCTGCCCCCCCCCCCCCCCCAAGTCCTGATAACAAAACCTCATGGCCTCTCTGCTTTCTGGCCTGCCATAGCCCAAAGGTGCTCCCAAAGGCCAGCCCATGGCCACCCTCAGAAATCACAGGTCTCTTACCAGCCCAAGTCAATGCTCATGGTCCAAGGTCCAACTCTTTCTCGCCCTGCCTTGGCTGTTGCCCCCACAGCCTGGCCTCCATCTTCCCAAAATGGCTGACTCCTTCCTTTCTTCACACAAATGTATTTATCTCTTCTCCTTGTTTCTCCTTCCCTTTTCAGAGGGAGACCCCAGTCAAGTCAATCACCTCACACCATAAAAGTGTGATTTTTCTTTTCTCCTGTACTTCTATCCCTCTGAAAAAAAAAAAAACGTGAATTCTAATAAAGGGCCATCAAGCACATCCTGGCATAGTCTACCTAAGCTTTGCTCACCTGGACCCTGAAACAATCAAGTCAGAAAGTTAAATCTCCATAATATTGCCAAGTCCTTCTTGAAATTTATAATTCTAAAGCAAAATGGAAGTATCTCCTATTCCCCAGTTTGATTTTTTTCTTTCCAATGTTGCTACCAATGCACTAACATCAGCTATTTTAATGGCAGATGCCACTCCAACAATTTGACCTCCCTCAAGAGAGGAAGGGTGGTCACCCTGAGAACTCATTAGGACATATTTTCCTAAGGAGCAGTGTCACTTCCTGTCTCTGAGATAATAGTATGAATTGAAAGATCCTAGCATAACAACCATTCTTTGTGCTGCCTGAGATAAGGTGTGTGTTTGTCTTTAGTCTGCATCCATGCTTTTGACTGTAGAAGGGAATTCAAAAATCTCCTCTGTGATCCCAGAGTCCTATCTCCTCACCTAACTCAAATGTGCAAATGCCATGACTTAAGATGGAAAGTTCTATGTGTGCCCCAGATCTGCATAGGCAACTAAACTCTTAAAGAAAACGTTATTATAGAGATGACACTGAAACTAGCCAGAGAGGTAGTTAGCTTCTAATTTATGAAATGAAATCATAGGTTCTCCCCGTATATAGTGTTTTCATTGGTAAAACAATTATACTGTTTTCAATCCTTATTAACTCTCTTGCAGGCAACATTTATTGGTATCCCCCCTGACAACATAATTAGTATTCTAAGGATATTTTTCACCAGCTGCTTATGTCTTCAAGTTAAAAGTCAATAGCTAAATATATAGCATGGCAAGAGCATAAACAGTGAAATTGATTTTGGTACTCAGAACGACTTGATTATCTATATTTATAGCTGTAATTAGAGAAAGACTTAATGCGTTATATAATCGTTTCTTTATTGAAAGTTTCACGACAGAAGGCTTGATGTTAATTTACCTTGTAGCATCAAGGAACGAGCACTGCTCTTTAAGCCACATCATTGGCCTTAGTTTCTAGGTTCATTAACTGCAGAGTACGTTGCCCTGCATTATATATAGTACATTAAGGGCTCTTTATTGAGCAGCTTTCAAAGAAGTTTCTATTCCAATTTGCTAACATAATATATATGCCTTTCCCCAGAATCTGGTTGGCTATTTTAATCTAAGGAATGAGTGATGCTTTTGTTATTATTAGAAAAATAATGTTAATTCTGTATAATGTCAATAACATATCTATAACATAAATAGCAATGAATTTTAATCCTTTCTACATGAATGCCTTATTATCAGGAAAGTTTTAGAGCCTATTCCTACATCCCTTTATAATCTTTTGGTATCTAGATCTCTGAAATTGGAGGGTTTCCCCAAAGTTTTTTAAAAAATTAAATTGTCATCATAATAGCAACAGCTATGAGTATTGAACACTTAATGAGTCAGACCCATTACGAAGAACTTTGGGTATGTTATTTCACCTTTGGAACAATCTGATGATGTAGGCACGATTATGTCTCATTCACAGATGATGAAATTGAGGCCTAAGGAGGGAGGTGAAGTGACTTACCCAGGATGACACAACAATAAGTGGTAGTTCAGCAGTCTGGCTCCAGAGAATGAATTCCCAGTCATCTGTTATAGCTACAAACCAATCAAATGGAGCCCCTGTGCTCCAGCCACTACCTGCTGCTTCTCACAGTTTTCTTTCTCTTCTTAGAATCAAATATTTTATACACATGTATGGGATTCAAATATTTATATGTGTGTGTATATATATATATATATTTCTATACATGTATATACTACATAGAAAAAAACTAACTGATATTTAAAATGATTTCATCGCTCCATTCATGTCACTATAATGACATGAATCTGTCTTTTTAATTGCTGAATAGTATTCCATTGTGTAAATATACCACAACTTGTTGATCCACTCATCTGTTTTGGGGCATTTGGGTTGTTTCCATGTCTCGGTTATTATAAATAATGCTGCAATAAACATAGGAGTGCAGAGCTGGAAGAAGTTATGCTATCCACAATTAGAAAGAAAAAGATAAGTATCGGATGGTCTCACTCATATGTGGGATATAGAGAAACCAAACAAAAAGGCAAGAAAAAGTTAAAACTAGCAAGCTGGAATCAGAACTGAAGCATATAGCAAAGGAAGGGAGATAGGGAGGGTAAAATCAGGGGAGGGATGAGCACAAGGGATCAAGGTGATGGTTCACAGGTGATATGGTGGGAAAATTAGGGGTATACAATGATGTAAGAATAAAATATGTATAATAAATAAATTTAAACAAGCCATTTCATTACATTTATAGCATTTAGTGCTAAACACATATTCCTTTGTGTTCCAAAGTCATTTTAAAAATGCTCCTTTGCATTTTCATGTGAAGTATGGTTCTCACATCTCCTTTGAGCCTTAAATCATCCTGGAGAAGCTGGCAGCTCCCATATTCTTTGGCTCAGTGTAGCAGTGGAATGGTCTATCCCAGGTGAGTTGACTACTACTAGCAGAACTTAAACCAAAACACCACCGTAGCTGTCACTTGAGAATACCAAAGTGCTATGCTGCCTTTCCCCATGGAACTGAGGCCACCTGGGCCAGTGCTGGAGCTTAAAGGATAAAAACAAAAATAATACCATCAAGTAAGAAATGTGGCGTGAAGGGTCCCTGATGAAGATTCAGTTTTTCACCATTGGAAAAACTGGTGCTATTTGAAATTACACAAGATGTCAACATCGCTAATTTTAGGGAAAGTTGGGTGAGTGTACATGAAAACTCTACTGTTTAGGAGCTCTCTTATAAACCTAAGATTATTTAAAAATAAAATGTTTTTTAAAAAAAAAAAGAAAAGAAAAGAAAGAAATGTAGCATGAAGCTCAGGCCCAGTGTCTGTGGAGCAGTTTCATGGTGAATTGTCCTCTTTTGAGGAATCCACCATCTTTATTTCCTCCATCTCTGCCCATGTAGTTCATTAACTCTGTCTCTTTTGCACCACCTTGGAGCCTGACCAAAATGCACATCCTGATTATCCCCCCAGGGTGTCATATGCCACAGATACATTGCTGTGTTCTTCTCACTCCCTGCTAGATTGTGAGTTCAACTCTATATCCAGTTTTCACTGCAGAGCTTGGCAGTAGAAAGTGTTCGAATGTTTAGTCATTCATTTATTTGTTCTATGTAAACATTTATTATACTGGCAACTAGAAAACATATGAGGGAAGAGAAAAGGGGAAAGATTTAAAGACATAAATACCAGTTCTAATTATTTTACCATAGAACAGGATCTCTCTATATATACTTTCTTGTTCCCCCTCCTCAAACACCAAACTTTGGAAAAATTCCTAAGAGCTCTGCCTTCTAAGACTCACCAGGGTAGGGCTGTTTGTCCCAGAAATGGCCTACAAAGAAGTTCTTTGGGATCTTAATGTGCCCTCCAGGACAGTAGAACCTATAAAACTCATAGGAGGGATTTCTAGGGAGGAGACCAGCATAGCAAAGTAAACTGCTTCCTCCCACCACAGAGTTAAAAAACAATGTCCAGCCTTTAGATTGTGGGAAAGAGAATGGTGAAATCATTCTCTGTCTGGCACAAGTTGCAGACTATTAAGTCTTTTGGGAAATGTGGACTTGTACCAATCTACAAGATTGGCCATGGCCATTTTAATATGTTTTTGAAAATCAGCAAGTGCTTAAAAACTTGTAGTAAAAGCCCTAATAAACTAAATTAGACCGGTACTCTGCCAGAATTGTATTTACCTCTTCAAGTGGAGGGTTAGGAAACCATTTTAAAAATTAAAGTCAGAGAGAGAGAGGAGAGAGGAAGATAGAGACAGAGAAAGAGAGAGGGAAGGGAAGAACAAAAGGTTTGTGTGTTTAGGGAGTTACTTGGTTAAAAGATTTAAATGTCCATTTTCAAAAGCAGCTCATTTGCAGAGACAGGTGAGTATTTTGGGTGACACACAGTTCTCGTGAGCGATGCTACCCACCACCCCCCTTTTTTGCTTTTGTTTGGTTTTAGGAGTCTTATTTGTTTTTACAAGGGTAAGTTTGCAGGGAGAGGGATGTAGCAACTGTAGCCAAAGAATAAATGCTTTGTGCATTGTGCATGCCCGTTTGGTGTACTGAACTAGTACTAATAAGAATAAAATTATTGGAGCAAATAAAATCACATGTGCCTTTTAGTCACCTGGGAGGGGGCTGTGCCAGCCTTCTCAAGCATATAAAAATAATAATTCTTCACATCTGAATAGCATTATAGAATTTATAAAACCCTTGTACATATGTTGTTATGTTTGATCCTCAGCAATCCTTGATGCAGGAATGATCTGTGCTATTATTTCATTTTACAGTTCAGGGGAGGTTAAGTCGCTTGTCTAAGGTTGTGGAGCTACTGAGGGCAGTCAGAACTTCCAGCAATGTTCTGGCTCCATAACATTTCATTGTCACAGGAACCATGGTATGTATTTGAGCAAAAATCTCTAAAGTCACTTAGTATAGAAGAAAACTATTTGACACTGGAAATGGACTTCATACCTCATCACCTAGACATTAGAAGAGCAACGCTAAAGAAAAGCACATAACTAAGGCTCTCATACACATGAATTCTGACATAGGTTAATTGTATGACCCCTTAGGATACCCTGGCAACATGTGAAACTAGTAGTGGTCTACTTCTTGGTCACAGGACACTAATATAGTTATCATACTTTTTGAGAACTCATTGGCTTTGTTTTCTTTTCCTATTACTTCTTTCATAAATAGACATAAACTTGGTTGCTTAGAATAATTCAGTTAATCTTTCAAAATCTGGAGTCCAAAAATCTAATCCAAGATGTTAGCAGGCTGCTTTCCTTCTAGGTTTGGGAGGTGTCCTTTCATGATTTCTGCACTCTTTTCATACCCTTACTTCTTGTTTTTTTCTCCTGCCTCCCTCTCAGAAAGACCCTGGTGAGTATAGTGGGATCATCCTGATCATCCAGCATCATCTCCTCATCCCTATATAACTGACTAACTACCTCTACAAAGGCTCTTTTACATATTAGGGAACCGATTTCATGGTCCTATAGAGATTAAAACAGGACATCTCTGGGGAGTTATTATTCAGCCTACCACAACTCGGATAAAGCCTAAGACTCAGCCTATAATTTCTGCCATATCACATCCATTTATAGAATAATGCATTTCAGCAGTGTAAGTTGGCCACCCTTCCCCTTTGTCCATCTCTTTTCTGTAATAACCTCATTCAGAAGACATTTCCTAATGAGAGAGAGGAGAGAAACAGAAGGTAATTTAGAAATCTAGAAGTAGGCACCCAAGTTGCAACTCTGTATAAGGCTCACTTTCTGTGTAAGAAAAGAATATTTAATGAACACATTTCAACAGCTTACTGAGAGTATATTTCATTGGCCTTCAAATTCTTTCATGTAGATTTGCTCTCCCAGGAAGTTGTACTTTGCATAGAACACAAATAGAGTACTTACCACTTTGAATGTTAAAAATTGACTTGCAATTCAGAAATCATGTTTTTCTCCCTCACGACTCTGTGCTCTTCTTGGTACACTGAAGAATCTAAGTAGCTCCTGAAGATAAGCCCTTGATAAATACTTGTGAGGTGAGTGTGCTTCAGGGGATTCTTCTTTATGTATAATGGACTCCAGAGAAAGACTTACTGCCTCTGGCTCCCCTTCTTCAGTCTCCATGTCTCCTGTCCTTAGATTGTCTCATTACCCACAATCTGTGCTCTTATCAAACCCAAAGTCTTTGCTTAAACAGTGGTTCAGTGTGAAAACCCAGAACCCAGAAGGAAGCAGACGATTCAATACTCAAGGCAAATAGAAAATTCTGGACCTATTTCCTTCTTCCTCTCAAAGTAGATTTCAAGGTTTGTGACAGCATCAGACTTAGAGAAAGTTCTTCTCTTTGCTTCGTGAAAACCTTTAGCCTTTTGGTTTCCATTCCCTGTGGATATATATGGTGTATATTTTATATATATGAAATATATCTGGTATATATTTTGTGGTTATATATGGTATATACTGTTATACTGTGTGTATATACATATATATATACATATATACATATATATATGTATGTATATATATATATACACACTATGAGTAGACACTTCCAGGCATATCTTATCAAAATAAAGAGAAAAAACAAAAATTGCTTAGACATTCCTTATGAACAGTGTACAGATTGATCAAATTAGATTTTAATCCTTCCTTGACATGGCAGGTCCTCTACTAACCATCACTTGTTCAACATTGTTTCATTATAAAGTTAATCCTGACGTTGAACGGGGCCACCATATTTGACGACATGCTTCCTTGTGGCCTTTCATTGAAGTTGTGGTTGCCAAGTAACCAATCCATGACGTCAGAACTTCCTGCATTTTAACACTACCTCTTCTTGAAGTAGAAGTGGATGCTTCACCAGAAAAAGGTGGTATTCAGCAGGTCGCCCAATATTTCTAATTATGACTCCACTTGGTGAACGTGTGCATGTAAAAAATTATTTCTTTATGTACTCAGGCAAGCAATGGTCCTCGGGAGTGAAGCTGGGAATTTTAGATTCCAAATGAGACGAGTTGCACTGAATCGAGTGCCTTTCAATCCCTGATGCCCTTCTTCATTTGGAAACACGAGCTGCTCCAGGGCCTAATTCAATATTAAGTACTTCAGGAAGTTGTGACCAAGTGGAGGGGCCACGCACAACGTCTTGTCCACTCCCCCTTTCTAACCTGACATTTGAAGTCCTCTTGCCAGTGATTCTCAGCGAGCAGTGATTCTCAATAGCAACCCTGCAGGCTGTTGACCAACCCCTCTCACTTCACTGGCACAGTTTTACTGCTGAGTATTTCCTAGTTCTCCACAAAAACCTTGTGTGCGTTTGTTCAAATGAAAAGAAGATTTGTCTCCCAGGAAAACCATTTAAACCTGGAGAGACTGCAATCTCATTCTGGAATATTAGGTTTCATTTTATGACAGATCATGCTGTTTAGTACAGCATATCTATATTAAAAAGCACGAACAAGTCAGCCTTGTTCTATCCCACTCCTGTCCCTCTCTAATGTACATTTATAAAAACACAGACCTATCTGATTCCACACACACTATACAATATTTTATCGATTACAGTGAAACTTAGTTATATCATATTTCCAGGGACTGAGAAAAGAAAACATAGAAAGTGGGAAACACTGAATTTGATTATGCTAGGCATGGGGCATAAAAGAACGGGATTGTGGGGAGGTCTTGTGTGTGGGAATAATAAAAATAAGTTTCACTAAGAAGCTGCCCTTTTACAAACCATGTGACTGATATTCCTAACATGCTCTTCTGCGTCTAGACGTGGGGTTCACACAGCAAATTCCTCAGAAGGCTGCATGCAGTTAGTCTCCAGTTCCTCTCCTCTCTCTCTTCTTTCTGCCAGGCTTCACACCACTGGCATCTCTGACTGCAGCAGTCCAGTGGTCTTCATAGAGCCTCCAGGGCAAATGTCCATCAAGAGCCTGAAAGTCACTTAGCATAATTACCTCAAGTCATAGCCTCCAAATTACAGCTATGTAAACAATTGGCAAATCGATGAAATTTGAGGAAAACAAAAACCCTAAAGTCTTCTGGTGGCCTGACTTGACATCATTCAAAGTCCTTTGTACCAAGCAGAAAATAAATGGGAAGACCAGAATACAGTTTAATCATGCTCTCTTCTCTTTTACTTTCATATTTAACTCTTAAATGTATCTGAAAATTAGTGTTTCCTATTATATGGGAGGGAAAAAAAACAAACTCCAAATAGATAAAAAGCCATCTAGTGAATTTTCTTCTTTTCTCTTCTCCTCTGATCTATGTTTTCTCTGCCATCCCGTTATTTGGGGTTTTAGGCACCAGCATCTGTTTCTGAACTCACAACTCCATTATGTTTTGTCTTCTGTGCTTGTTCTTCCCAAACACAATGCTGATGGAAAGACTATAGCTTTTGGAGTGCGTTAGCATCAGGGGGTTTAGCTTCCCCTTCTGATAATACTTTCTCTAAATGTCTCTAAGTTGTTCTTGTTGGTCTGTTCTTCCAGGAAAATGTTAAAATTGTTTTAAAAGCTCTATCTGTCTCCCACAGAGATCCTGGTTATAATTTCATTAATCCTAAAATTCAATTTTGGGAAAATTCACATCTCTACAATACTTGGTTTTCTTGGATAGTTATATGACATGTCTCCCCTCTCTTTGCAGCTGCTTTTATGCATCTGAAAGCATTAAACTTGATTTTTATATAAGCCCAGTACATCTCATGGTTGGGTAGCTGCCTTATACTTTTGATGGTGTTCCAAATGCAATCTTTTCCCATTATATTTTCTAGCTGGCTATTATTGTTACAAAAGAAAGCTACTGGCATTTTAATGTTCATTTTATACCTCATGGCCTTCCTGAACTCTCAGTTATTTGGGGGGTTTGATGGGAGATTGATTGGGGGGGAGGTGGTTCTCATGTTTTCATAAAAAAATATTTTCTGAAAATAGTGATTTTTCCCTGTCTATCCCACTCCGCAAAGGTCATATCTCTTATTTCTGTTCTGGTTCTCATTACACTGGCTTGAACTTCCAGAACAATGTGGAATTGCAAATTCAATTTTGATTCCCCAACTTTGATGCAACTCTCTCCCCACCTCCAGCCCCAAATAGCATCACTTTCCCTAGCATTTTGGTTTGACTTAATTTAATGAATTCCAACATCTCTTTGGTGTCTTGATAACTTTTCCTACACTGACCCTGTGGAAACTCATCTACTAGTCAACCCAGCTGCACCAGCTATGGTGGCAAATAAAATACAGGACACCATTTCAATTTGATTTGAGCTAAACCACAAATAGGTTTTTAGAATAAGTTGATCCCTTGCAATATTTGGGACATACTTAGAGTCAAATAAATTATGTGTTGTTTATCTAAAATTCTGATCTTAACTGGGTGCCCTGTGTTTTTAATTCAGTAACTTTGGCACAGCAGTTGGCAGTTCCAGTTGCTAAGTCAATGAAGCCAAGTTTGCTTCTGATCCCATAGCTCTGTGCACATTTAGTTGCATATTCAATTGTCTCTTACCATTTCTTTAATAACCTCCTGTAATTATATATTCACCAGGTACTCCATAGCCCCTAGTCATGGTTAACATATCCTAAGCATTAAGATTTGTTAAATTTTAAAAATGCATGAATGATAGCAAGCAGATCATCAAATATTTACTGAGCATTACTAAAACAGAGAGACTGCAAAAAGTTTCGAATCTTAAATAAGGGAACAGGTGTGTGGCTCTACTTAGCATCCAGGGAAAAGAAAAAGGGACCACCAGTTTGCCAGATTTCCAAAATGGGATGCTTTTTCTAACCTAGAAGATAATGGAATATATCTTTTTGCCTTTGATAGTAGAAGGAGTCAGAAGACTTCAGACCCAGTTCTGGCTCAGCCACAATTTGGCTACTTGACTATAGGGAAGTCACTCCACTTCCCTTCCTGGACCTCAGCTTCTTCCTCTATAAAATAAGACAATTTGCACACAAGTGGTTGTCACATTGTTTTAGCGGTGATATCATTCAAACATGAAGTATTAACCAGAGCCCCATTTAACCAATGCATATAAAGGCAAAACTATTCCTATTGAAGAATCAGCAGGCCCAACACCTCCCAGTTCATTTTTTTGCCCTTCTGAGTACCCCTGAAGGAACCCTAAAAAACACCATCCTCCACTGTACTGCACAGTCTTGCAGACCAGCAGCTTATCACGTGGCAGACAAACACAGCTTCCTGGCAATATGGAGGTGAATATGTGGACAGAGAGCAGTGTCACTATAACTGACGCTTTCTGCATTCTTCTACATTCTTAGGAAGAATATAACTAGTCAGATTATCCAAATCTTCTACAACCACACTCTCATCTCATGAAGATTGATATAGTGATGATCTGAGATCATGAGAAAATTCTGGAGCATTGTCCATGATGTTAAATTCTATCCTTTAAGCTATACTCCCCCTTGCATTTCCTCCCAAGAGCCCAGTCTGTAAACACTGCTGTAAACACCTCCTCATGAGTTTGCCTCTCTGACAATATCTGTCCCACAACACAACCTACCTGTTTCTTCAAGAGTGATGGTTCCTAATGGGACACTTAGTCTTCTGACATGTTCCCAGCCTTCCCATGACTACTGTTACCTCCATGCCTTCATAACTTTCCTTTGCTCTTAATAGAAATAATGAAACCTCCCCCATCTTGTATTCTTTTCCAGCATTTTCTCTACTCCTCAAATCCATATCCTTCTTCCCTCCAGACTACCAGCAGCCTTTACATGTGCTGTTCCCCTGTCTTGAAAACCATCCCCATCCTATTTTCTTGGCTAACACGCATCCTTCAGATCTCTGCTTCCTCAGCTCTGAGGAGATGGCCCTGTCAAAAGCTGTCATCGCATTTCAGATCCTCTTCTTCATCTCTCTTCACCATCAGGAATCCACATCTGTTTATGTGATTCTTTGATCAATGTCGGCCTCCCCTACCAAACTGTAAAGTCTATGGAGGTCTATGTCCAGCACAATGTCTGGCATGTAATACACTTATAATAATAATAATAATAATAATAATAATAACAATAATAATATAATATTTTACTATGATTTGGTACAAGAGTTAAAAATAAATGAGTGCTTTGCTTAATCATAAGTTATTGTGGAAAACAAAATTTTAGTTAACTAGTATATCTAATTCTCTCCACATCTCTAGAAGCTATAACTTAATGTTTTATTCATACCAATAAGGATTGGGGGTAGGGGTAGAGGTGGGGGAACTGTGGGGTTTTTTATACAGAGAATTTAACAGAGGGGATTATTTGCACAGGGGTAAAAAGTGCTGAAACACAAACTAGTCATATGATCTCATTTGTCCACAAGGGAACCAGGAATGCAGTCGTCTATGTGTGGGGAAGGTTGGAGAGTCAGAAATATTTAGCAGAGAGCATGAGTGACTGCTGTGGACACAATAAAAGTTGGATATTATTTTAGAACACAAGACTGACATAATCTAGCCAGGGATATCTATGTTTTTAATAAAAGTGTGTAACTAGCAAAGGAAACTGGTAGTGAGATATTAATTGGAAGGGACAGGTTGCAAGGACTGGGCAAGCTTGGAGACTGTATCTGATTTTTTACCCTTGATATCTAAGCTGTCCTCAGACACTCAGGCATTGTTTATGATCATATATGACCCATTAGAAGCCATCATCACAGGCCGGGCATGGTGGCGCTTGTCTGTAAGTGGCAGTTTAGGAAGTGTGGCTGGGGCAGGGATTGTGGTTCGAGTCCCACCGGGGGCATATAGCAAGACCTAGTTCCAAAAAAATATAGCTGAGCATGGTGGCATGCGCCTGTAATCCCAGCTACCTGGGAAGCTGAGGCTGGGGGTTGTTTGAGTCTGTGGTACCCCAGGCAACGTGAACCTGTGGTTCCACAGGCAAAAATAGCGAGACCTAGTCTCAAAAAAAGAAAAGCAAACAAATAAAAAAACCATTGTCATGGTGTAGACATTTCAAAGCCAATGTTCAATTCTTTCTGAGTATTGTCCCTTTCCCTCCTTCCTACCTACAATCCAGTCCACTGGTTTTGACATTTTAGAATTACTCCACCCTTCCTGGCTCCATTCTCCTGGACCAAGACTTCCTTGACTTCAGAAAAATACTCATCACTCTGTTTTCATGACTAAAAGAAGAGTTTACTTCTCCAAGGTACAAAGGGGTGACTTCCAAGAGACCTATCCCCAAGCCACTTTTTAAGATCAAAGACCTCAGCTGAGCTACTGAAGTGTTAATTGGCCAAGTACAATTGTTGGAAATTAGTTTCCATGTGAACCAATTAAAATAAGATAATTGGGAGTTGTCAGCACTTCTAAATATTTATGCCAGTTGATGCAAATATTTATTTACATATCATCTGTTTGCAATTTTTATCACTTCTGCTCTCTGCAAAGCTTCTCATAAACCATTAGATCATTTCTCTTGATGCTTAAATTAAAATCTAAACTTATTCTAGCCAACTGACAGAAAGCTAAAATATTTTTGTTTAAATTAATTTGACAATGTGTGTTTTTGACAGTGTGTTTATATCTTTCATTTATAATGGAAAGTGATACTTTCCCTCCTTTCAGACAGAGATTTCTGATTTTTTTTCATAGCCAATTCATTTTATTTTCCCATGTGGTATTCATTAAAGCAATTCCCAACTTTGTTGATTTTCATTATATCTGTAGAGTGTTAAAACTTTCCTTCACATCTCTGCAACTAGTTAGCTGCATCGGTTCAGCTTTGCTATATGCCCTTTCTATTACTGCACATCAAATTTATGCTAGTTTTGAACTATTGAGAAGTTTCAGAGTATCTCAGTGAATAGTCACTTCCCTTTTGAAGAATCGAGGAATAAACTCAGTCCCCATCAGCCCTCTATCCAATCACTTCTCTCAAACACCTCAAAGTACATCTCTGCCCAAATCTTCCTTACTTTTAAAATTTGATTATTTTCTTCTTTTCCTGTCTTGAAGAAATCGGGGTCCCCCTGACTTTCTAATAGAGTACTTGTAGTAAAATAATTAAAATCAATGCAATTTATTATTTCTGCTATGCATCACTTTCAAGCTAATAGTGAAAAACTGGAGAAAATTTGCACAACTTAATAGCCTGAGGATACATACTCATGCATTTCCATCTATAGTTTTCTCCATGAATAAAATTTATTTACTTTATGTTTCTCATGTCATCATGACATGAAATATTATATGTTCATGACATTATATGTTCATATTGGTTGTTTTGATTTCACTTGCTAGCATATATAGGCATTTCCTCCATGTAATTGCAGTTCTTCAGAAAGAATTGATGAACTTCACAAATCTTGAAGACTTTCATGTTTTTTTCTTTAATGGTGACATGATGGATTCATAATCGATGACTGTATCTGCTTCAGTTCAACCCTTACTAAATTCAAGAAACAGAGGAGGGAACTTGGTGTCTGATTTCGATCGCTCGCTCCCTTCCCCTGCAGAGAGAAAACGTGCTCTAAAACAACATGAAATACAAAGTTTTGCACCTGTGTTGTGTTTATCAACCACAGAGCACAGCAAAACACTGGCCCAGAGGGAGGAAATGACAGAAAATTTTGAAGGAAAAAAACGTTTTGGTTTCAACTTATTAGGAACACCTATCTGGTACCCATGATCTTGCTGCATAAACAATTGAGCGCAGATATTTTGTGCCAAGTAATGTGAAGAAATTATTTGTCCTCTTGTATTGAACTTCTCTCATATCCTTACTGACAAAGAGGGAGAAAGGAATCTGCCTGTTTCTTTAGGGGACTGACATTGGAGACACTCTTGTACTTGCAAAATGAAGACACTTCACAGTGACTATCGTTTCCTACCTATCATTCCTTCCTATGGTTTGGTTCTGCCTTGAATAATTTAACCCTTTAACTTCCCACCCTTGGTTTGCTTCTCTCCCCAATACTGAATCTTGCATGGGCTCCTTACAGCAGCTCAGCTTTCTCTCCCTCTGGGAGAGGTTTGCTCGTGGAAGCACCCCTGTATGCCAGGTTCCTGCTGTGCTTTTCCCCAAGTCTCAGTCTTGATCAGCTGTCTGTATTTCTCTATGTTGCAGGATCCCAGAGCTGTTCCAGCATTCCTACGCTGGAATTCTGTAGAATTCAGTGTTTCTCTAAATATGGCACCATCAATGCATCCTCTGAGAGCTTGTTAAAAATGTAGATTCTCAAGCTCCACCCAAAGCTGTTGTATCAGAAATTCTGGGGATGGCATCCGGAAATCTGGATTTCAAAATCTGGGTTTCTACAGGCTCTTCTGGTGATTGTTATGCCTGCTGAGCTTGAGAACCACTGCTGTAGCCTTGTGCTGAATGATGTACCTTCTTGGTCATTCTGTTGTCATCTCAGCGGGCACCTGCCCTCTGCTGACCCTCAAGTTATATCCTTGATATGCACCTCATTTTGTATGTGCAGGTGGGAAGAACAACCTTTACATGTGCTCTTTCTCCAAATCTTGCCTTTCCTGGTTTTTTCGATCTCCAGGCCTGAGTGAATTGTGCTGCTTCATTTGGTAACAAGAACATTTATTTCTGCTACCTTCATTGCTATTGCTATAATGCCTCTACTTTCATTCATCTTCTTGTTCTCCAATCTTTTCAAATAATTGCAGCTGATTTGAAAAATGTAATGTGCTTCCTTAGTTCCCTTCTTTCTTCACATGCATGCTAATACCCTCAATAGGCTCTTTTCCTTCTCTGTGCTGTCCATTGCATTCATTTGTTTTCCTCATAATATGATTCCAGATTTTGTCCTTTGAGATTGTCCTTAATAAGAGATGTGAAGATTGTAACTTCAGAAACTGCCAAAGTATCTGTAGTTCAAGCAAGTCTTGTACACATGTAGTTCTTCATGCTGGGTGATTCTACCCTAACATCAGCCCAAAATTTGGCTCTATCTGGATACAACTGTTGTAGGCAGACCTGGCTTTTGCGAAACATTATCTAAATCTGAGAACCTGTCCATACTTGGGATGTGAGCAGGCTATGTACTGGGAGCTGGCCTGTGCATTGTAAGATGCTTAACAGTCGGTAGATGCCCCCAAGTCATAATAGTAATAATAAAAAAATTGTCTCCAGACATTGTCAGGTGTTCTTCTGTTGGGGTAGGGGGAGTATAGTCCACTTAAGACAGATTATCAGGTTATGGTCATTCCCCCTGAACTGTCCATCAGAGAACCAATGTGTATTATTCCTCATGTGCCCATGAACTTGCTTCCTCTCTACAATAACAGTTACTTGACCCCTAGTGCAGTAATCCCTGTAATGTCCACTCTGCTCTTCCCAGTCAGCCCTCATACTCCTGTACATACCCCCATGCAAGCTTCCATTCCTCCTTTCAGCATGTGGCCTCCACATCCAGGACATTGTTTTCCTTTGTTTTTGTTGGATTTTTAAATCCTCAGTAATACCCATTTTTCCTAACTCCAATTTGAGGAACATTTAAAATGTTTTAGGTTTGTACATATCCAGCCTAGTCTCTAAGATCTCAACATTTTTTCCTAAAGAAATAACTCCCTTCCTCCCTCTCAATCATTGCATCTTTCATTTTTCTTTCATTTATAATAGTTCACAAATGCAAGACTAAAGTCTAATTTTAAAATGTTCCGTTCTGTCTTAATCCTGTGAGCACAAAAATCCTAGAAAGTCAAAAATAGTTCAACAACAACCTTTTAAAGATACCTCCTGGCCAAACAGGGGTCCCAGTTCTCTTTAACTGTCATCTAATTTAGAGTCTCTTAAGTTAATGGCATAATCAGGGATGAAATTTAAAATGTATCTCATATTTAAGACAAGCATGAAAAAAGAAAACAACTTGAAACCATTTGGCAGAGTCACATTTGGGCAAACTGCGAGAGTTGCTAAGTTTATTCTCCATAATCCTACCTCAGGTCTGTGCAATTCCAAAGAACATATAAAGGAACACAAGTTGGTTCAGCTGGGCTCATTTTCCCAGTGCCTCACATTAGATCTGAAGACAGAAACTACTCAGTCTACTCCTCTCTGTGCTGAATGGATTCTGGCTAGTTTTGGATAGTTTCATTTTCGTTTGCTGCTTAAAATCCAAATAATCAAACGTTGGCTTCAGTAGCACATCTGCTGCATGTCAGTGCCATTGAAGACACCAGAAGCAAAGATGGGTATTGGCCACTCATGCTCTTGCTGGTCTCAATAGTTGTACCAATTACTTACTTCAGCCTCAAGTTCCACCTCTGTAAACTGGCCTTACATTTGAGGTACATTTGAGTTTTTTGCTCTCAAGATATGTGTACTCAATCAAAAGCTTTCCATTGTATAAGTATTGAGGTCTCCTTTGGGTAGATTCCCAGAAGAGTGATTGCTGGGTCAAATGGTAGTTCCATTTTCATTAGTTTGAGGGTCCGCCACACAGCTTTCCCTAGTGGCAGGACCAGTTTACATTCCCATCAGCAGTGTAAGAGTGTTCCTTTCTCTCCACATCCATGCCAGCACTTGTTGTTGCCCTTTTTTTTTTAATGTGAAATATATATGTATTATTTAAATTTTAAAAAATCCACTGGAAAGAAGAAACAAAAGGGGTTTCCAGATCATGGGTCAACATGTTGGGAGGTTGGGATTTCAATCCTCCAGCCCCTCTTCTTCACTCCTGCGCCTTTATTGATAATTGGAGAGTATCCACTAAGTCCAAAACACATAGCAAACTGGGACGCTTCCTTGAAGCAGCCAAGCAAGGGTTTCCAACTAGTCTCTTCTGAACTGAAGAGGTGGGAACCCAGTGTCAGACTGGTGACTGGCCCTCCAGTCACAGGCTGAGAAACTGGACTTGAGAAAGCAGACATCTGACTTATTGCCCTCACATAGGAGGCCAGAACTCACGCAGACACACAATATCAGTGGCTGTCACCAGGAGGCTTCCCCATAGTAGAAACCGTCCTTTGTATATTCGACTTCCTACAGTCTAATAGGTCAGCTCTTTCTGGACAGAGGAGAAAGGAAGTGAAGAGAGAAGCCAGACGTGCTCATTCTGGTGGCTTTCTCCTCAGGAACACCACATGGGGAGACCAGAGAAATGCATCTTCTCCACATGGGCTGTCAAGGCTACCTAAGTCTTTTCCTTTTCCAGAGAGCCATGTTAGGTGCCAAGTGCTTTCTTTAATTGAATGTGTTTGAGTCATTTATTCTGGATGTGAATTCCTTCTTTCCCACTTTGAGGTTAGCTTACCAAATGGAACCCAAAAGGACAATTCAGCAAAGAACAGCACTTGAAGGAAATACAGGTAGGCTTCTCTCTCTTCTCTTTCTTCCACATCCAGCTCACTCTGTGCCCAGTGCTGCTTTCGGTACTTTCCACAGATGGTACATGTCATCTTTCTAACAACCCAAAGGGGAGGCTAACATGATCTCCAGTTTACAGAGGAGGAATTTGAGACTGAAGTATGTCATTTGTGATTTGAAGCAGGATAATTTCTCTCCCTTCAATCTTACTCTGACCAATGAACACCTCCATCTCAGCTTTCAGATCTCAGTTAAAATAGCACTTCCCGATAAACAGCTCTAATATGGGGCCTCAGATGAGATCAGTCCCTTGTCATTCTCTTGTCATTTTTGTGAATGTATCATCACAACTCTGATGGTTTTGAATTTCTATACACAGAAATATAAATACAGGGAGGAGAGGCCTTTTCTAAAATTTTAGTGGTGGGTGTTGTTGAGTGATAGAACCTTTGCTTTATGGTTCATTGGTTGATTGGGCTTTTGTTGTTGTTGTTGTTGTATATGTTTGTCTTGTTATCTATATTTTCCAAGTTGTTTTGTGACTAGAATGTACATCTTCTGAGTAGAGTTGTTCCAAATAATGATGAGGTTTGAAGTATGCTGGCAAGTGATTGGAGCAAATGGATATAAAGATGGGGAACATCACTGCACTGCAGTATCAGAGAGCCAGATGGTCTTCAGTGCAAGCATTATGGTTCCCAATGAAGTTAAAAGACCAGAGGGGCACTGGGGGTTCCCTACTGGAGTGAGAGAGAAGCAAGGCTGAAGGGATTCTTGGAGAGAAGCCCAAAATAAAAAGCAGGATATGGAAAAGTGCATGCAACAACTTTGTGGAGCAAGAGCAGCATAACAAATGGTTCAAGGGCAGGTAGCTCCTGTACCTCATGCACTGGTACCTGGGGAGCACATGCAATAGCATCCCCTATTGAAGAGGACTTGGAGTGAGAGTGCTACTTTCCACTGAGGAGAAGATGGATTGAGAAGATGAAGACAAAGGTCGGATTTTCATCTTAGCACAGGGGTCCAGAAAGCACAATGAAAGTGATGAGAGGATGAAGATGGAAGATTATGGCCCCAAGAAGAAGGGTTCTGGTTGAGACTGGAAAGAAGGAGCTAAGGACAGTTCAGATGTGGAGTTTTACTTGGCACAGGAGCTGCACGCAAGAAGGAAGCAGGAATCCAAGAAGCTGACTGGAGACAGAGTCAACTCCATGAACATGTGCCTGATGCTCATGGTTAGATGAGTGCATTGTTATCCCTCTCTTGAAGTATTAATAATTTTAGAGCAAGAGGTGCTCATGTTTGCATTGAGTTCCCCCAACTATGTTGCCGGTCTTGGGTATAGTATACAAGATAGAGGTAGTGTAGATTCAGCAAACTGCTGGAAAGACAGGATCTTATTAGGGAAAAAAGCTTTACATATTTAACAGCTGTTAAATAAGGGCCACTGTGTAACAAATGTTTTTACTAGACATTGTGGAACATAAAAAGGAGAAAAAGTTGTCTAGGCTCATTCCCTGATTCATATGGGATTGGAGCCATTGTCCTCCTGATGGAAGAGTTTCAGATGCACAGCAATTGAGGCAAACTTCTGTGAGAAAGAGCACCCTTGGGATCTTCAGATTTTAGCATATATATATATAATTATGTTAAGTTTTATATAGTCTATATATCATAATTTTTTCTATGTGATTTCAAAAGAGATCATCCTTTAAAATTGACAGCTACAGATGGGAAAACTGGCCATCGATCAGCATCATATTATCTACAGTAGATCTGAAAGATACTCCATCCTTTGCCAGAAACCACCTCTCTGACATTTGAATAATTCATCCTTAGAAATTCATTATTTAGTTATAAGGCTTAGACCCATGGTCTATAAAAAGTGAAAGGATTCTATGAGTCTCTATTGCCAGTTAACAAAAAATAGAATTTTGAAAAGAAATATTTGAAAAATATATATCCTGAGCCGATAATATTTTCATGATATCATGAAGGAAAAACTTCAGCACAAATGGAGTTTTAAGACATCCTTCAGTGAACTCTTTGTTAAGGAGTTATTTTCATTTTTTTTTTAATTCTAGCATAGTTATTATTTTGAAGCTGTAAAAATCAGAGCCCATCTAGATACTTGCATCAACTAATCAGAGTGATTTTCTAAATAACATCTCCTGTTAGGAGCCAAAAGACCTGTCCCTAAAATGTTCCTCTGGCTTCCAGACTTCAGTTTACCCACCTGTGAGAAAATATATTAGGTAGAGGGTCTCAATGATGAACTCTGCCCCATCAAAAGGAAAGGGTGTCTGTCTCTGGCCATCTACACGTCAGAGAAAGTTAAGCTCACTGGTGAGTCCAATCGAAGGAACTAGCCTCAAATAATGAAGGTTTTTGTTGTAAAATATAAAAGAGGAATGAAAAAGAAAATATAAAAAGCGAGAGTAGATGGCAATGGTGACAGCAGTGACAAAGCTTGAGCTTCACACTTAAAAAAATCTCTACCAAATCCTGGGAGAGAACACTCTCAAAGCCACATCTGTCTTCATGTCCTACTTTAGGAACAATGGAGGAGTCTTTTGCCACAAAACAGTAAATAGTTTAGGACTGAGTATGAAGCATCCCTGTAATTAAGGATCCTGTTACTCCTAGCCATCAGGAATTTTTCACAACTCTCTGTTCCAGAAGAGACCATCCTCACTGCTATCCCGTATGCTCTCTTTCCTTTAATTTAGGAATTCAGTTCTTCTCACTTTCTTCTATAGCAGAGTTTAATTCCCACACCATCTATTCAAGGTCTAGGCTAACTTGCATCTGCAAACACATTAATATATTTGACTGAACACAAGACCATCTCCTCTGGGTTTCACCCATTAGTAATGCAAAGGAATGAGCAGAGTGCTAAATTCTACCAAATTATGTCAAAAGGAATGTGTATAACAATGGTCTCAACTCAGAATAGGGATGCAGAGCACACTTGTGCTCCTGGTATCTGTGAGGGGTGAAGCATAGTGGAGGGGAGAGGGCATTTGTCAATGTTTAGGGATATTTAAACTGTCCCAAACTGAGAAAGGGGTAATACTGGCACCTTGCAGATAGAGGCCCGGGATGCTGCTGAACATTGTACAGTGCACATGGCAGTTCCCACAACATAGACTCATCTGAGTCTGATGAGCCAATAATGCCAAAGTGGAGAAACTCTAAGTGGAGGTTATTTTCCTCCTGAAATGAATAAGTTCACACCTTCCCACCCTTAGAAGTCAGGAGAGGCTAGTCAGTTAGTGGTGAAAATAATAACTTCTTTCACCATGCTGTTTTTGTTTACAAATAATCATCCTCTTTCCTGTCAGTTGAAGGGTTTGAGAGTGTAGAACTTCCAGAGGAGCTTGTTCCCTGAGGAATAATTACATGACCTCTGGGTCCTTGGCACTGCTGTTATCTCTAATAGATTCACCAGTTAGGATCTTAACAATTACAAGTTCTGGCAGCGCTTGACAGTTAACATGTCTAAAAATATTTGGCTACAGTTTTGACTCAGGTCTCTTCATCCCAGTTCTACCTTCCAGTAAATTCTTTGTTTTAATCCAAACCTGCTCCTCTACCCCAATCTTCAAACGCACTAAATGACTGTCTCACCCACCCAGTCTTCCCAGTTTACCTACCCTCTTATTTCCCACCTGCTCACATCTACTTGGTCACCCAGCGTTACACATGCTTTCTCTTCAGTCCTACTTCCTATATCTAGCTCTCTTTTTCTCTCCCTCTCTCTCCTCTAGCTTACCTTCTCAACACTGACATCTGAGTTAGTGCAAGAACCCCTCCTGACCACTCTTCTCTTTTCCAGATTTGCTGTGCTGCTGCCAGGGTAATGCATTTGACCCGCAAGTCCATTCATATTTACCCTCTAGTCTGAAAATCAGAAAATCCTACTTGACTTTCAAAGTCAAAATAAACCCTTTGCCTGCATGGAGTGGTTGGACAGTTTTTACTAATCTCTATCCCTTTCCACTGTGTGTGTGGAGTATGTTGTTCATTATGTGGCAATACCTGGGTTCATACCCTATCTCTGTGTCTTTACATATGCTGTTCTTCCTCTCCAAGTGCCCTTTGCTACCTCATGTAGCTCCTGACCATTCATCTTGAAACCTCAGCTCTGTGTGTGTCTTGGGAGAGCTCTCTGCATCACCAAGATCATTGTTCTCCTAATACGTCCTTCAAAATGCTTTGTAAGAAGGTTTCTCTGGGCCAGGAATGGTGACGCTCACCTGTAATCTAAGCGGTGAGAGGCAAGAGTCCAGGGATCGCTTAAGTTTGCGGGTTCGAGACTACCCCAGACAATAGCAAGACCTGGTCTCAAAAAAGCAGCCAGGCATGATGGCGGGCACCTGTAATCCCAGCTACCTGGGAGGCTGAGACTGAGGATCACTTGAGTCTATGTGGTCCGGACTACCCTGGGCAACAGAGTTAACTTGGTCTCAAAAGAAAAAAAAAAAGGAAGGTTTCTCTGATCACATAAATTTGAGTTGTTACCCATCCCTAGAATTTATAATATATGTTAGAATATTAAAATCTCTGGGAAAAGTTACAGCACAAAAACCAATTTAACCATATCAAGTCCCAAATTTACTTGGGCATCTATTTTTTTTCACAGACCCATTATCACCCTTCTTTGGCTATATCCTCCTTACTCTTACTTAGCAAAAAAATTCCTTTGCTCCTTTAATGCTCAGGTCAAGCTCTATCTTAGTACTTCCTACATCTCACTCTAAACCATGGAACCATTTTCTAGTAAATCTCTGGTGCAATGGACTGACGACAAACATGCAGATAATGAAATTATCACTATGCTTTTCAATATTTTATATCCAATACTGACAGCGCATTTTAAAAGATCTGATATAGACATTGATAAATGCATACATTGTTGACTAAAAAGGACCATCTTTTTATTGTTATTGATATTTAACATATTGCTTGAGTAGTATGTATGACAAAAATTTTTTTCTGAAATATCTCCACATGCAAGATAAAATGTAATTTGTAAAATCATTTACATACCCTCTGGAAGTGCTTTGTTTGTACCAATTTCTTCGTGTCCTTAGCCCAAAGATGAGAGTCCATCTTGTTCTATCATGTCATCCTGTTCTATATCAACTCGCTGCAGCATGGAGGTTTTTTTATTGTCTGGGGGAGTAGTTTTGGATTTGTTGCTATTGCTTTGTGTTTTGCTTTCATAAGAAACCATAACTAAGTAATACATAAAGTGAATACATGAAGTGAATTCTTCCACTCTACATTTGCCAGGAGGATCCAGAGAACATGGAGGTCTCCTCTAACTGTTATGTTGGTGGGTCCTAGCCTAACAGTTCACCCACCAGGAAAAGCATTTTTCCTTTTACCTCTTAACACTGGTGGACCCACTACTGCTTAGGAGACCCCATAGTCTTCTTACTTATGTGCCGAGAAACTCGGTTCTTTTTGGGTCAGGAGTTCTGAATATAATCAGACAAGTAGTAATGAGGAGAGAAAAGGTGAAAACATTACAGATGACTGAGTAATTTTAAGGAAAAAAAAAACCATAACCAGAACAGGTAGCTCTCTGTGAGATAACTTTAAAGAAAGACATAAAAAGAACTTGAAAAGAAAATAATTGTAAATTCCTGGGGGGACTAGAGAAGTAATACAAAGGAAGAATCTAAGAAAGAGTTCTTAGAATTGAACAACACTGCCAAAATGAAACTAATGATATCAAAACTCTGAAGAATTATTGTGTAGAGAAGAAAAACTCAAACAGAATTGTGAGTAAGAAGTGGAAGATGTATGTGGAGCTTACCTCATATTGTTGGTAGAACATGAGTAGGTTCAGCCTTCTTGAAGAGTAATTTGGACTCTTCAACTAATACCCAGTTACATGTACCCTATTACAAGGTACTCATAATTCTAAGAACTACCCTGCTCTATAAGAGCATGAGCCTGAAAAAAAATGTTCAAAGTGTTTTCTCATTGTTAGCTCATTGTAACAATGAAATGTCAAAAGAAACCTAAATGTTCATCAGTATGGGATTGGGTAAATAAATTAGGACATGTCCATAAATGAATTCCTATTTATTCCCATAAAAAATGAGATCTATATATACCAACTTCAATGTATATGCACAAAAATACTATTGAGAGAATAAATACACATTTTAGAGAATTGCATGGCATGACTTCTTTCATGAAAAGATTTTTATGATGTATGTGTATATATGTAAAAGTTTATGTCCATATATATGCTTCCATTAGCAGAAAAACCACAATACCTTCACACACTTCTACCACTTCTTTATATACATCAAAATAAATCTATGAGGTTATGAACTCTTTTACGTCATTTTAGTCTTCTTTTGAATTTTACAAATTTTCTGTCACAAAATTCCCAGCAAATAGCTCTAAGACAGTCTCAGAATCAACTCCGTGTATGCAGCTACCATAATGGGAGATTGAAAAATGCTGGTCTCACTCATTTTCCAAATGGCTCAGGGATGCTGAGTGGGCCTGGTGCAGGGCAGAGAGCAACCATGTGCCCAGCCTCTTCCTGAGGCAGCAATCTTTTAATATCAAAAGATCCCATCCATGACTCTTTAAGGACTTCTACAAAGTGAAAGGACAGATTTTGTTGATATGTGCCAACATGTGTGTGCAAAATGAGGCAAGTGGTGATTTTGGTCTCTTGATCTCCCCAAACAGTCAGTTCCTCTCTTTAATGATGTTCCTTTGCCTGATATGCTCTACACTCCCCCATTTGCCTTTTTAACTCTAGCCCTGGGGTAAAAATGCTACCTCTCTAGGCTATTATGAGTAATAAATCAATGCATGTAAAAGCACTTGGGGCAATTCCTGATGCTTTAAGCATCACCAATGCTAGCTGCTATTATTATTAAATATAAATATTTCTTCAACTATTTCCCAGCACTTCCCCAATTATATGGCCTTGAATCCTTGGTCTAGAGCAACTCATCAAAGACCACCTCCCTCACTCTCTGACCACTGTGACTGTGCATTATGCCATCATGTGACTCAGTCAAACTATCTCGTTGTGTCTCTAATCAGATAATATCATAAGGGCATTGAATGTATTATTTGGGCCTACTCAGTATCCTACATACAAAGAATTAAAACACTGAGCCAACAGTTCATCAGTATATTAAGGACTCAAGGACAATTCTAAATAGTTTCAAAGTAATCAATGATACTGCTGCGATATTGTGGTCCAAACAAAGAGTTCCTGTTCAATGAATCTGTGAAGTCACAGTTTTCTCTCTTAACATTTTTTGGCAAAGAAGAACCTGTTATCTGAGGCAATAGAAAAAAAAAAAAACTTTTCTCAGTGGGAGAGAGCATTCTAAATTTGTTTCCTAGCAACAGGTTCATCAAAGGAGCTTAAGGTACATCTCTCAGAGGAGTTTGCAGAACAGTGTTTGTGTATGTGTCAAGATGGGGGGAAGCTGGGGGAATATATGTCAAACAGTGGTCACAAGTATCAGGATATCTTCCATGTGACATGTGTTGTCCTGCTGAGTCACAACATCGGCTCCATCTAAAAATTCCAGCTCAATAAAAATATGTTGAGTACCTAATCTTGTGTAAAGAACTCTGAGAGAAGAACTTCTTCATGGATTCAATGGTTCAATAACTTCACAATTTTTCACTCGGTGGTTATAATCCTCAACCATCTCCAGAGATAGTAAATTAGGAGTTAGATTGCTTGCTGGAACACTGAGGAATTTTCCAGTGTGCATGTTGACCTGCTAGAGTAATAAAGACTGGAGGAAGACAATCTAGGAGAGAAACTTGGGACAATAGTACAATTTTAACTCCCCAGAGTAAAGATATCTTGCCCAAGCAAGACTGTCTCAGAGCTCCAATTTCATGGATTTACTTTATTTTCTTAATTTGATTTTCCAAATGGTCTTAGGATAGTAATAACAATAACACTAACACCAGGTAGCATTTATCAAGTCCCCACTCATAAGCCAAACTCATGTTGCTACTTTAGATGTACTATCTTAATCCTTACAACAGTTCTTTAAAATAGCCATCATTATTAGTTCTAACAATCCCAGAACACTGAATCAACCTGCCAAAGTCACCCTATTACTAAAAGTAGCAGAGTGGAAAAATATTGCTCACTGCAGTGACTAATCTGACTCATCCAGATGAGGAGTGATGTGGCAAGATCCTTCTGGATCTCTGTGGACATCATGACTTAGAGATGACCCAGAACTACTTGACTCTCAGAATGCAAAGAGATCATAGATCATGGGGACTTACCCACCATCCCCAATAAAATCTTCTATCCTGAAAAGTACCCCTTTGGTGAAACTCAATATAAACCCCTACTTCTCCCCCTGAAAGAAATGAATTTGGAAGCAAGCTGAATGGTCTGGTGGGCTGCCATGCTAAAGAAATTGCCTGCCCGCACAATTGGCAAACACCTTACAAGCACAGGTAGAGCAATTGTTCATCTCCTTTTCACTGCCATCTTGAATAAGGAGAAACCTGGCCTTGGTTCCAAATCCCACCACTATCCCCAGAAAAGCTTTTTGTTTCTTGGAAAAGAAAACTATCCACTTATCCCAATAAGTGTGAATTGAGAAAACCATAATTTTTAGGAGTTTCAGTGGAACAGTGTGTCAGAACTGGACCGACTGAAACAAGGTACAATGTCAGCATGAACCAGAAACCCAAAAATGACAGGCCTAAGTCTGTGATGTAGGCAACTAGACTCAAATTTCCTCTTGCCACTATCAGACCTGGGGGAGAGAGTGAGGACCAGGTGGTATCAAACTTCTGAGCCATTCAGCACAGGGAACTGAGCATTCCATGAAAACTGGCATTACACTGAAGTGTTTACTTTGTGAGCTGCAGTTCCCTGTACCGCCAAGAACTGTCCCAATATTCTTTTTCATCTATAGACTTCTCTTTATGTTCGTCAGTGCCTGCATCTTCAAAGGTAATTCAATGTCCTTTTTGTTTTGATTCAATTTCTGTACAGTTTTTTAACACCATTTCCCTCCTCTCTCTCTGTTTCAGAGGCTACCCTTTAAAGACAAGCATCTCACTTGCAGCAAAATGTAAGTACATTTCAGCCTTGAAATGGTATCTATTTCTCAGCTATAATTCCTAAGTCGTCCTAATTGTTAAGGTTCCATCTCACACTACTGCAGTTTTAAAGTCTGGCTCAACAAATGCAACCACAATTTGAATCTAACGTTTCATACTATGGATTTGAATAGCACCATGGAGTATTTTACAAATGTTTGGGAAGAAGATTGAATGTGATTGTGACTGCAAAGATGTTGTATCTAGAGAGCTAGAAAAAGGGATGAGGGAAAAAAATAAAAGCAATATTCTCTTCAACATTATGACTAGAGCGTGACATCGAACGTTTGAATATCCAAGTTCTCTCAAATGGTTGACTAATTTATGTCTCTGTCCACCATTGTTTCTTACAGTCACAGACTGTTTCACACTTAACAGCATAGTAGTTGTCTTAGTAACTCCTTTCTTTGAGCACTGCATTACAACCACTCTGTAAACCAGTGTTCTTTCTAGAAAGAAGCTCCTGGGTGCTACATTTCTTTACTTTGGAAATTCCAGGATCCATATCCTAGCTACAAGTTTGAGTGAATGTCATACCATGTTCAGAATGACGGAGTCCTGAGTGTTTTAAAGTTTTGCTTTGGGGAATCAGGATGCAATTTATTTTTATAAAATGTTTATAATGTTTTTTACCAAAAATGTTATGAATAGCCCACCTGTCTCTGGAATAATTTGATTATACCTAAGTTCAAAAAGCAGGCGATAGATGTGGTTCAAAATAAAGATTCCAGTTATTCAAATGTATCATAAAAGATACCAAGTTATTTGTCACTAAAGATAAGTAAATGCAAGATGGAGAATCATAAGGTACAAGGTTGAACCAGCTCAACTTAGTAGTGGCTGTGAACTCCCAGCTCCTGATTCAAACAGAATTTTTAATAGAGGATGCATCTCAGTCATCACTGAAGCATGTAGATAGACACTCTTGTACCCAGGAGAATCTGGGTACAAGATTCTCACTTGAATTATAGATATTATACCTGTCCTAATAAATTCCTTTTGAGTCATTCTGTTCCTGGGAAAACTATGTATTCAGCTAGTCTGCAAGAAAGTCTTCATTTTTAACTGGTTTACCTAGGTGATGCTTTGGTTCACTCTCTAGAATAAATTGATAGCACTGCTATTCCCCAAACAATCCAACATCAGAACAAGAGACCTTCACCCTTGAAACCATTTAACTGTTATGTCAAGGTATTATGACAAAATTCATTCAGTATGATTCACTGGAATTTTTTAAAATATCAATCTCTGTACTATATTATGTTGGTCTTTATTGTATTATCAAGGCACCTTCATGCAATGAGTATTTTTATGCTGCTTTCACCAGCAGTCATGCTGAATTTATTGTAAGCATTTCCCTTTTTATGTGCCATCCCAAGTTATTTATTTGCACATGTTTTAACTTTTGACTGTATTATTCCTTTTGAATACAGAAACTATTCAGGGGGAACCTCCTGTGTTTGGTTTCCTACACTATTCATAGTTGGTAGCTCTTTATCAGATAACTCTACTTTATCAGAATTTGCACCACTTTTAAGTGATTTGATGCTAAATGCTAAAAGACACTTGATGTATGTTTATGGTGAGAAGGAAGGGCGATTTGAAGGTAGTGTGTTAAGTCATTAGTGCAAATATTCAACTCTAAACATATATATGACTATTACCTCCAGATCTCTTTATCAGTATTTCAGCTAAAAGCACCCTTTGCTTTTTGAGATGGAGAGATCAATTTATGATGATTTTACTTTGACCATTTTTTCTCGAGGACAGACAAAGTGCTTGATGATCTATTTTATCAGTAAATAGCAGATATTCAGAGAGATAACCCTGCACACGATTGTACACCACCCAGGCAAAATGGACTTACCCATCTCCTCCATTCATCGCTGAGCCACCAACTCAAAGTTAGTCTGACGCACGAGTCATGGAAATGCATTGTTCAAGCCACCAGGCACTTGCAGCACAGTTCGTTTAGGCAGCCAAGACGCCATCCACCCCTCCAGGACTGGCACCATATCCTCCCAAACGATTGTTTGATACAACCGATACAATCAACCTAATCAGCACTCCATTCAGACAAGGCTACCTTCCGCCTACAGTGAAAGGCAGGAGGCTTTCCAAGGAAAGCACCTGGAACTGGGTATGGGGCTCATAAATCCTTCACCCTGCAGATGGAGGGCATCCTTAGCCAAGTCAGGAAGGGGTGCCTCATCAAGAAAGAGGCTAGTGATGGCAGAAACTCAGGAGGAAAAGCTTGAAGGCTCATTCTGAGTCCCAGATCACCCTTTCCTTACTTCTCATATCCTCACCCTTATGGAGAGAGGGGAGGACAAATATTTTTCTTGCCTCCATTGTAGGGTGGTTGTGATACTCACCTAGGATAACGTTTGGGGAATATTTCATGATCTAAAAATACCATGTGTTTTTAAGGGATTCATGTTAGATTCTTGGAGGCTCTCTCTGTTTTGCTTGGAGTCCTTGGAACTCTGGGGGCAAACTTTGGGCCTTAAAATCAATACTACACAATAGAAGAAAATAGAACCATATTAGGCCAAGTCAGGCTGCTGGAAAGACTTGCACCCACATCTTTGTTCCTTTTTAACCACTCGTATTCTCTAGAACCCTGTCCTCTGGTGGAAAAGAATTGTCTTCTGGGTGGTATGGGTGAGAAAGTCACCAAACAAACCTGAATTATCCAGAGGCCTGTAAAATGCGCAATTGCTTTTTAAGAGCCATGGTGATATTGTGTGTTCCTTTCGATTTTTGGCAGTAAGGATTTTCTGCAATTTGTGGTTTTGCAATTTCTCTTTATACAGACAACATGCTGGCTCTCATTCAATACCCCACTGGTTGGGGTGGGGGGGAGGGGAAGGCGGGAGCAAGAGATTCCCTGGGGCTCTGACCACTCCAGAGAAAGAAGGAAACATTAATGAAATAAGTCAGAAAGAATGCTTGAGATTAGAGGAAGTCTGTTGGCTAGTAGGGAAGAAATCATTTTTAATAAATTGGTGGTGTGGTTGGGATCTTATCTGGAGGCTTTCATCAGTGAGGCAAAGGTCTGCTCCCCTTCACTCTTCTTGACTGGCCACTGGGCTCTGTCTGTATTGCAGTCTTGATTGCTTCTGTTTCCTGCATCCCAGGAGCCTAGCAACACCCCCTTCTGCTGATTTCCTTCAACCTCTTCTGCCTTTGGTGGGATCCCCTTTAAACACTGTCTCTGGGTGACCAATTATATTCACTTGGTTATTACAGTAACTTGGTTTATGCAAATTGACTTGAAGTTCAATGTACCTGGATGCTTGCCCTTATACTGGCTGCCTGCTCTTCTTCTCCCCCAAGGTTGGAATGTTCTTTGTAGAGGGAGCCTGTGGCTGTACCACCTTTGCCTCTGCAATTCAGGGATGGAGCGTTTACTTAGCCAAGATTTCATTTCTTCTATTTTTCTTCATCACCTCTGGAAAGGCTTTGCTGACTTTTTAAAATAATTTATTTGTTTTATATATATATATATATATATAAACAAATAAATTATTTTATATATGTTTCACATCTTTGTATTCCCTGGAGATCACCTACCACCTTCCCTCCCTGAACACTCCCTCCCATCCCACCCCTAGTTGTGTTTTTTAGTTTAGTTGTTGGCTTGTTTGGACTTTTTTTTCTTAATCTTTTGCTTGTTTTTCCTATATCCCATATATTAGCGAAACTATTTGGTTTCTGTCTTTTTCTTTTGACGTATTTCTGCTAATATGATTTCTTCTAGGTACATTCATGTTATAAATTCATCAAATTTGTCATTTTTAATTGATGAGTAATATTCCATTGTGTATATATACCTCATCTTTTTCATCTAGTCATCTGTCTTGGGACATTTGGGTTGTTTTCATGTCCTTGCAATTATAAATGCTGCTGCAATAAACATCCAAGTACAGGTGTTCCTTTGTATAAGCATTGACATCTCCTTTGGGTAGATTCCCAGAAAAGCAATTGCTGGGACAAATGGTAGCTTCATTTTCATTAGTCTGAAGGTCCTCCACACCGTTTTCCATAGTGGCTGGACCAGTTTACATTCCTACCAGCAGTGTAAGTCCCTTTCTCTCCACATCTACGCCAGCACTTTTTGTTACCCAATTTTTGGATGTGGGCCATTCTTACTGGTGTGAGGTGGTATCTCATTGTGTTTTTTATTTGCATTTCCCTGATTACTAATAACATTGAGTTTTTTCATGTGCCTGTTGGCCATTTGTATTTTCTCTTTGGAGAAGTGTCTTTCATTTGCCTTTTTTATGACTGCTAGGTGCTGCTGAAGGATTTAAAGTTGCATCCAGCATAAATTTTGCATTCTTTCTCTGTTCACTTCTTTCTAAGCACAACAGCCTGGTTCTCCACACAGTAGATTTCCTGGGATTATGTTCACAGTTCAAGGGCTCTCCATGTCCCAAGAAAATTGCCTCATTTTTCCTCTTTTCATGCACAACTTAAATGTCACTGCTTCTTTTTCTTCTAAAAAGGACATAATGATAATGACTACATAGATGCTAATTGTATAGTGGTCACATATTGGGAGGGGGGGATCTGATCTTCCTGTGTGTGTTCTAAAGATTGAAGGAATCATTTTGTTCTATCATGATGAGTCATAGGATTTTAATTTTAGAGGAACCTCTCAGCAATTCAACAGCCAACCCCAAGTCATGGTCTTCACCACACCTTGCCTGGGAGCCCTCTCCCCAGCCCACGGAAGGCTAGTCCATTTTTTAATTTTTTAACAGCTCAACATCTTGAATTAGCTTTGGGCTAGTTTTACCACTGTCAGAAGTTGAATCCTTCTTCTACATGACAACACTCCAAATATTTTGGAATTCAATCCCATATATCCTATGAGTGGTCCTTGTCCAAGTTAAGCACTCCCAACACCTTGAGCCATTCTTCATATGATTTGATTTAGTCATTCTTTTCCATTTGTCCTAGTCACAAAATGTGCACTGTGCCTCTCAGAATGCTATGTAGCCTAAACCAAAATGAGAGCTGCCAAGATGACTACTGTTGCAGTGTTGCAGCAGAAGTAAAGTTCTAGCTCTGAACATCTTATTCCTTTAGTACCAGCTAAGAGCACATCACAAAGTTTAACAGTACTTCAGTACTGACATTAATCCTAAAACCTTTAGATATGGTATGTACAATGGCTGCTATAAAAGCAGATTTTCCCCCAGTCTTGTATTTGTGCTCTGGGTTTTGAACACCATACAAGACTTTATCCCTGTGACACTCAGTGGTTTCTGAACAATAGTGGAAACTGTTAGGAGCTTTGTGAATTTGAATCCTTTTAAATCCTGTTCCAGGTTTTGGGACATATTTGATTTGCCTCTTGACTTAAGAGATGGATAAAAACAGTGAACATCTGAATTTCAAACTATTCAACGTACAATCATGTTTTATTCATCATTGCCTCTCCTGAAATGTCCTGATATTCTGTTAATAACCCGATGCGTAATACATGTTTTTATTAAATGAGTCACCAAAATTCAGATACAGGCAGCTTTCCAATACCCTGATAGACTGCTATCTTTAGATTGGGCTCCATGTCCTTTGGAAACTAACAAAACTGCTTTTACACTCTATTGCTAAATCTGGTGGTTGTGTAGCTTTATGTAGTTCAAACACAGTTGTGGTCTTCAGGGTTTGATTGCCTCACTTTACTGGCTATGTTGTTTCCAATAGTCCCTCTCTAAGTATGTTCCCTGATATGTGAGATTGTGATATTAATTATCTGCACCTGCCTCTTATGGTTGTTGTGCTAATTAAGTGAATCAATCCATGTAAAGACTATAGGATAGCCACCAAGAATAGAAAAGCAATACCAGTAGTAATAGTTACATTCTTGTTGCTTTTGCTGTTATTCTCAAATATGCTACTGCCACCACCCTCTCCAAGAAGAATAAAGGCCATTTTGGCACAATTGCTTCATCATCAACCCATATTGATTCCAAATAATAATCTTATTACCAAAATGCTTGTGTAATCCAAATATAACTGTCATACTTCATGATCCATCTCCGTTCAGGTACACATTCAAAAGAAACACAAACATCTGGAAGGATGAAAAATAATGTCAATTTCTATGACATTGAATTGCATACCACAAAAAGAACTGCATACCACAATAAAATAGTCTAAAGATCTTCTTTGCCTTGCCCAGTTCCTTGTGGTGGCTTTTCAGAAATCTCAACCCACTTTCTTCCTCCTATTCTATATAGCAAAATTTCCTTGCCTATGTTTCCTTTTTTCCCTTCTCTTCTTCCTTCTCTCCTAATCATGCCCAATTTTCCAGGGTTAATAAATTACTAGTCTACTCTGTTTTCTGTCTCCAACAACTCCATTTCCTAGATTTTTAATGTGGGCTTTCCAGTCTGCTTCTGGAAAGAATTACATATATAAATACACATGCATATATATATATATATATATACATATACATGCATATATATATACATATACATATATATGTATATATATATACACACACATATGCATACTTATTATAAATCTCACTGATATAATGAATATGTAGCACACAATTTACATTTACAAGGATTCATAAACTATGTAGTATTCTTTATTATAAATTTTATACAGCCAACTTATTTTCACAGAATGCTTTCATGGATTTTTGCTGAGCCATTCAACTTGTTGCCAGGCTAAAGCTGCAACCAATACAGTTTACATATAAATGATTTTTTGTCTGCTTATGTCAGTAAATAAGACAAAGATAAAAAAACAAACTGTGTCACAGGTTCACTCATTCATCATACCCCAGTTATGTAAGCAACTTCTTTATCAAACTAGATAAAAAATGTTGAATACTGTAGAATATTTCCTTAATTTTTTATACTGTTTACCATGTGACAGCTATAAACATAATACTCCTTTTTGTTTAATCTGAGTAATTAAAATTCTCTACATCACTTTCTTAAAACTAGACAATCTACAAACACAACAATTGGCATTTTTAATACCATATCTGTAAACTCCATTCAAAATAGAAAGTATTATGAAATATATCAAATATACAGGGAAAGATTATATGGTATATTATATGCTTATCAATCATATTTAACATTTTCAATATTTAGTCCTGGTTTTTAGAAATTTTAAAAAATGTTATAATTAAATCTTCAGTCACCTCCTATCCTGACCCCATTCTGCTCTATCATTCCCCAATTCTTGGTGTTTACCTGTGTTTCTATAGAACAATAGCTGCCATCTTTAAACCTTCAGAAATGATGTGCAGTTCAGGCAATGTTTACTATTAAAAAGCTAAGATTCAGTGATGACTCTTGTAGTCCTAAGCACTGGGACAGATTTTTCCAGCATATCTACATGTGCCATTTGGGGGCTGTATGGATTGTCGCTCATAAACATCTCTGGATATGGCCGAATTGCTCTTGTGTGGTCATCACTTACTTTCCCATGAGTGGTATGCATGAGTTCCTGTTTACCCCAATTTTTGCCAACCTATCTTATTTTCAAACATCATACTTTTCCAACCAAATGACAGTGAAATAATGTCTAATTTTTCTGGTTTTCAAATTTTCTAATATCTAGTAAAGTTTAACATCTTTTCATGTTTATTAAATATCCATTTTTATTATTTTCTTCCCTTTCCTATTTTTTAAAATAGCAGCCCTTTGATGTTTATTGATGTGTAGAAGTTATTTATCTATTCTGATTAGTAAACTTCAGTGTGTTGTGTGCAGATATCTTTTCCAGGCATTGGTCTGTCTTTATGTGTCATAACATTTTTATGGAGACATTTACATTTTAATATGATGTAAATTTTTGAGCATTTTAGTTAGAATATTTTTTTCCTTTCTATTCTAATGCTGAAAATTTATTCTTGAAACATAAGTGGTTTTCAGAAACAAAGAAGAGAGGATTATTATGTTGAGCTGAAAAATATAAAGGATAACAGCAGTAAAAGGAAAGACTAATGTAAGCTGGTAGAAGCTGAAAAATCCCCATTTTGCTTTCTTTCTACAAAAATCTAAATATTTTTTCTCTAGCTACTAATTCTAACTTACAATTTGTCTCCCTTCAGTTTAATCTCATAAATATTTCTTGAGTGCTATAAAATATCAGGCACTAATTTAGTGCTGGGGTTGCAGCAGTAAAAAAGATAGGTGTGGTTCCATCTTCATGGAATTTATATGTAGTATGGAAAACAAACAAGAATTTACAGCACCAACTAATAATAATATTTTGAGTCTGGAACTTATAATTAAAACATTCTGTTTAGAGATTGATGACATATATGTCATTCTCTAATTTTTACATGAGACTTACTCATGTTTTATCAATTCGAAAAGAAGTCTCATGAAGACAGTAAATATAGAGCCTATATTTATCTTTTTATGTCCATTGTTTCACACATGGAACCAAGGATCATTATGGCTCCAGAATTTAGTAGTTTCTACCTTTCAGTGGGTTCAAGTGGGTTTCAAGGCACACACAGAGCACACATAGCACAAACTATATTCAGGTCAGTTATTCCTGCTACTCATCAATTACCATTGTGGAAGATTCAGAGCTATGTGTTTGTCCAGTGTGATCTTTAACATCTCAGAGGTAGTGTATGATTTAGAATAAGACTATTTACTCTTTTAGAATTGATTTTGAAAAGAATCACTAGATTATTGTGTCTCCATGGTGATCTAATTTTTGGTTAAGGTAACTTTATTCCCGATGTATAAAACATTGTGTCTTTTAAAAGAAGAGCAATAGACTAAAGGAAAGTCTAAGTGGTTCATAAAAGACACTGTAAAAGCTACCTGCCCAGGTCATAAGTAGATAGCAGTTTTAAATACCTTCAAGTAACTTCTAGCATATAATCCAGGTATTTGACTTAAAATAGATAATAAAATGATACTTGAAAACAATGGTTACAACAAGAAACAGGAAATGCCAAATGTTGATAAAGATGTGGAGCAATCATCTCATATGTGTACATGATAGTGTCGTATACTGCTAGTGTATGTTCAACAAAAATGAATTGGGTATCTTCACACAGTGAAATATTACACAGCAAGGAAAATATACAACCTACAACTGCAAGCAACTACATGAATAGTCACAAAATATTGACTCAAAGAAGCCAAACTATGGTACATGCTAATGTAACTGAAAATCACTACGAATCCATTTGGGGAGTTTTGGTGGATCTGTATTTTCATTATATCTTTTTTTCCCTGGATACTTTCATGCCACATCTAATGGTCATCTTTCAGCATGCAAGTGATTCAGCATCTCAGTGATTAGAAAGACTATAAGACAGAACTGAGATTGCAAGCTAAGGGGTCAGTAAGCTAGGACAGAACATAGATGCAGGATCCCCAGCAAGTGAGGCCAAGTTCTTAGTCAGATACTTGGTAACAACATGAATGAGGCAGAATAGAAGCAAAGCTTGAACAAGTAGACTTAAAAAGCAAGTAAGATCTAAATCCATTGGAAGAGACCAGAGTGATGTCATCCCAGAGGGATAGGAAACAAAGAGGACCTCATGCTTCTAGAAGGGCCCTGGCAGTGGTGAAATAGGAGCACATCCTTCTCTGAGACCAATGTTATAGTCCCTTGGTACAGCTGGACAAGTGTAGTTAGACAAAGGTTAGAAAATATGACTTGATTTGTTAGCCAGAAATAGAACCGTCTTACCTAAAACTCAACAATCTCTCAAAAAGCTCTTGGATAGAGAGTGAATTGGATAAAGAGATCAGGAGAACTGTCAGTCACTTTTTTGCCCTGAGAACAAACTCAGAGAAAAAATGTCTAAAGGGTTGTATTTATTAAAATGATATATATGTGTGTGTATATATATGCACATATATATATATACATATATTTAAAATCTGAAATTACAGCTTTAATCTAGAATTTGATTAAGGGGAACTTGAAAATGTTATATGTTTTGCTAAAATTTAAAACCAATATGATTATCACATTCTGTAATTCTGTGCCTTCAGATGCATTTTCAGTTCAATGAAACTTCCCTGCACTGAATAGAGACTGACCCCTGGATTCAGTCATATATCATAATGAGATATCAGGGATACAGGGACAATAGATAGCTAAGAAACCTGGAAGTGCTGTTTGGAGGGAAGTTCTGAGTGGCACCCAAAGTGTAGGAATGTGGCGGGAAGAGTATGGTGACTAAAAATCCTGGTACTAGTTATCTTTTCTTCTCTACCAATAGCCTATAAACTTCAACATATATATTTGTAAGTGTGTATAAGCATGTGCTATTTAAGATACTCTGCTACTACGTAAGTTAGGTGAAAATTCAATGCATAACTGAAGACAGACAATACCCACATCTTTAAGGAGCGTGTTTTTCAGTGGGAACTTCAGAGACAGAGCAGAACAGCTGAAAGAGAATTATCTCTGGGGCAACATTTACCCCAATGGAAGAGAAACCACCTGTAACCAGTTTTCACTGGTTTCCTTGCTCAGGTACATGGTAACCAAAGTCACGTATCTGGCCAAATATCTCTCCTGACTCTAAGTTCTTGCATCATGTCAGCTCCCAAGCCTCAACCTGTAGAACCCAGCAGCCTTAAGACAAAATGTTGTTTCTCCACACAAGAGTTTTTCTCCTATCAGTTCATGAGATGCCAAGTCCTTTTACCATGCAGGCCAGGCCAATGACACACTGCCTGCAGGCAGGGAGAGGTGGCCACCAGTGCAACCAGAGGCCCAGCAGCATGGTTACAACTGCAACTCTCCTAAGACCACTGGTAGAGTATGCTAAGTAAAGAGAGCAAGCTCCTTAGCACCCCAACTTGCCCCATCCTACCCTCTGTAAAATAGGCAAGGTAAGCCTCAGTTTCACTTCAGGGAAGGTTTTATTTACAGAAGGATCGGTTATACAGCCAACTTTTTGTTCCATTAAAATGTCAATCTACTTTCTTAGTCCTTGCAATGAAGCTTTTTTCTAGTTTCAGTAGGTGTTCTCCTCAAAAGACTTGCACTCCTATTAAATGTTTGAGATACCAAGCATTGACTGATGGCTTATCTGGAGCCTCTTAGAATGTCCTGGGTATAGCTCCCAAACCACTATTTGTATTTTAAATTCTAATATTCGATGGTTCCTTTTATTTTACAGTCTACGAATTGAACTGTATAGTTTCAGCAAAAATAAAAATAAAATAAAATAAAAACAGTGGAATGGTGTGTGAAACGTTAACCCCATCCGACTCAGTGACACTTTGCCAGACACAAGGGTTCCTGGGGATAATGCTGATGAATCCGCAGGTCATTGTTTCATGATTTATGATGTGCAAAGAGGGACAAACTTACCCAGTGGAGTGTGACTCTGGTCATTAAAGAGCTTTTCCAACACCTTGGCACCTAAACACTAGATAACTACTGGTGATCTTTCTTGTTTTCCTGACTATCTCAAACTTACTGAAAGATGGATCCAGAATGTAGGAGAAGGGTAAGGTAGTAGATTTTCACTGGTCACTTTGGCAATTTTCACCTTACACACAACTTTAAAACCTAAGTGCCATATGTGATTCCCTTGTGATACTTAAATTTTGTCAGCGATTTTATAAAGCTGAATGCAAAGTAATACTTTTTTATCTGTATAAAGGAGGAGAGAATTTTACTTCCAATGATTTAAGGGAAAATGCGTTCGAGACACTTTTAATTATGTCATTAAAATGAAGACTAAATAGCAATGGGGGCTAAGAGACACCATCAAGGGAAAAGCAATTCTCTAAGGAAATTGGAGAATCCTGCTTTCATTCCAAAGTTTCAACATAAACCTGTGGGAGCTGGCCAAGTAATTGGATTTTGTAGCTTGTTACTGCACTAAGTCATGTTTTATGGATTCTTTTAGTGAGTGAGCTTGTTGCAATTTATTAAAAGAGAAGACAGCAGCACCAGCCTACTGAGAGGTCAGAAGGGAAGCTAAGCAAATGGGTCTCTTTCCCAGAATCAGGTGAAAAGAGCCTGCCTGTCAAGATGGCATGTCTTCGTAGAAGAATATGTTACTGACTCAAAAAGAGGCCTTTGCTATCTGTGTTGCTCCCTTCTTTCTTACACATCACCCCCACCTCTAATCAGCTGAGGGAAAAGGTTAGTAGAGCTGCAAGATGATTCCAAACTGCCCTGAAACTCTAACTTGGGGTGCGTGCTGCCCAGATAGGGTTCTGCTTCCTGAGTTGTGTTTGAAGCAAACTTAACACATCCCAGCATCACAGGAAGAGGGTTGTGTGAGGAGCAGTAGGAGATCTTTATTCATTCTGCCCCCCAGTAGAACAGTCTCCTCAAAGAGATCAAGTGCCTGACAGAGACGTAATGGCTGCAGCATCCAGACGGATCTACAGCTCAGCTCAGTGGCTGTGACTAATGTCACAAAGTTGTTCATGACTAGTTTTCAATCTTCCTCAGTACTTTCTTTACAAACTCCTTTTGTATTTTTCCCCTAGTAGAGCTCATGCTTCCTAGAATTTAGTCAACTAAACAAATCATGCATAAGAAATGTTACGATTACTGATCAAAATGGGAAATTGCCAATCAGAAGCTTGATTTACTAATGTGTTACCATGTGAGTTGTAATTCCATGAAGGGGAACAAGAAGAGTAGGTACACTTTGATAATAGAGAATGCTACTAGAACTTGGGTGATGGGTGTGGTGTGACACACACAGATATGTATGTGAGTGAAGGTGTGAAGCTGCACTTCCAAAACTTACATAGTATTGTAAACCAATAACAAATCATAAAAGTTTCCTTAAAAGAGGAGACCTCCCCTTCTTGATCATACTTTTTTGTATTGTAGACAGTTTCCTATTGCCATATATATATAATATCACTAAAATCTAAGCTAAAGTCTAATAGATACTTGCTAAAAGGTAGTCATACATGTAGTCAGTAAGCTTCCAGGCAGAGAACATAGCAAATACCATAAAAACCTGACTTCCATATTTTCTTTGATGTACAAATTTAAGACTAGATGACTTACTCCAGAGTTTTGTTTCATTTTCTTCACCTTAGAACATAGGATGGAACCGCTGGAGTGGGAGGACACCCACTATGAGTAGAGATTGGCTACATTCAGCATGTAGAGTGGTTTCCCTCCTAAATCTGCTCTGATCACTAGATTCAAATACTATCATTTTCCCATTTTTGTTCATGTTATACAGCAAGAGAAATAAAACAAACTACTCCGACAAGAGACTAAAAAGTGCTGTCTTGCAGACTTTGATGATGTGGCTACTGAGTGGGATGTGAGCAGCAGCACACAAAGAGACCTTTAGGTTCAGCTACTGGTAATGTGAGGCACCAAATCTGGGTTAGGTACAGGAAAAGAGCTGTAGCTACTTTAAAATGTGATGAGAAAAATCAAGTCATTTAAAAGTTAAACTTGTAAAACCTGACCCAGATTTTCCTCATATACAATCAATTTTTAAGCTATTAATCCTAGGTTTAAAAAAAGACTAAATATTTCAGAATTATACACTAGCTACATAATATCAATTATTATCATTTGTTGTTAATGAATATTTATTATGTTTCAGACACTAAAATGGGTATTTTATACATGTGCTTTTTCCTAATGACCTGGTTTCATCTTACTAATAACATGGTGGGAGATTGGAAACAAAGAGGGAGAGGGGATCCAATCATCTTTGGCAAAGGACTATGGGTTCCTGGATGGTGGGCGGGGTGTGGCAACACACATCTGAGGAGGTGTGAAGCTATTCCCCTAAATCATATACAGTATTTTAAGCCAAAGTTACCTCAAATAAATAAATAAATAGCAGTGAAAAATGGAATTGTTTCAACATTTTACTGAGGAAACTGAAACTCAAGTGCGAAGCATTCTGCCTGAGAGTACATTTAACTAGAAAATGATGGAACTGGAACTCAAGTCAAATCCATCTTACTTCAAAAACCATGTTCTTTTTCCATACTTGTCCTCTTGCTAAGATTGCTTGTTAGAACTGAACAGAACTGTTGTATTCCTCCTGCCTTCAAACTTGGCCTCAGCGTATTTTCTCTAAAGCCACCTTCAGGAAAAGTTCTCAGGTTCCTGAGTGTTAGCTCTACTCGTGTATAAAAAGCAATACTCTGACAACTCTGGAGAACTGGAGAGAACAGTTGATCAGAACACGAATGGTTTCAAGACCTTTGGATGTGAGGTATTATCATGTCAGGAGAAAGTGATACAATATACTCAGGAAGGGAGGGTAAGTAACATTGCCAGGGTCTAATATTTATGTCCATTTCCTCATTGCTTCCTTATTGCAGATAGATGCACATCATGATGACTATCTCACAGGAAGTTCCAGATAAGGATCTAAGCCATTCAGCTAATATACTGGATATTTGAGCCTGGGTCTGCTAACCCCCAAATCTCACCCCTTTGAAAATAGAGCACAAGGAGCCCTGATGTACAGCCCCTATGACAGATGCATGTCCTTCTTATTCAATATCACTGTTTGACACAAGTTCTCAAAGATTTGTTTTTATTTTTATCAGTGTACAGCAATAACCATTATTTCTATTTTGTGCCAGTCACTTGACTATGCTCCTTCCATAAGTTATGCCTGGAGAAATTAATGTGTAGAATGATTATAAGATTTAACTCCTCATTTAACAATCAGAACAATATTCTGAGACTTGAATTTCTATTTTCTATTTCCACTATGGAGGTGGAAGATAGAGGTTTATCTAGGCCTACTGTGAGAAAAATTAGAGATCTAGAATTCAAGCATCAGTCCCCCAAACTCCTGCTCTCTTCCAAAGGAGCTGCCTGAGACTCTACATTATTCTGGGACTCTACATTATTACTTCTAGCTTGGAGATGTATTTAAAACATGGCAAGATTTCCCCTGAAGCAGACCTGGAGTCCAGTAAATGTGATATATTAGGTTGATCACAGGAAATATGAGTAAAAGTGGAGGTGTTGGCCCCCAAGAAAGGCAGTAAGATGCATTGCCACAATTAATATCATGGACACTTGGAACTGAATCCCATCAGAGAGACAAGGACCAATGGAGACAGGGAGACAGTGAGGAAAGCATTGTCATGTGGAAGCAGCATAGTCTGCAGCTAGAAATTCCCAAGTCACAGATGGTCTGACTAGAACAGCGTAGGGTATCATTAATTAGACAAGTTACTTACCTGTAGCTGAGATCAACTTCACACTTGAGATTTTTACAATAAAATATGTTATAAGGAGAGTAAATGTCAGCTAGATCATATTCATATACAGAAGATCTCAACATTAAAAGTGTAAATTATCTCCTAGTATGTAAATTGTAGGGAAAGCCTTTCAAAGAACAAAAGGCATGTTAACAGAGTTTGACACACTGATGCTAAACTCCACATGGAAAGACAAAAGTCCCATAATAGCTAAGGTAATTCCAAAAAGGGACAAAGGTTGGGCAATCTTACCATCAATATATAATTACCCTTACAAAGTAGCAGTTACTAAGGTAGTCCGAATTGTCACAGGGAGAGATATATAGATACTGGAATCAGACAAAGATTCCAAATGGACCAGTAGAAGGTCATGGTAAATAAAGGAGGAGATCATGGGACATCCTGGGGGAAGGGCAGACTACTTTGTAAGGGCTGCAGATGTTGTAGCACCAGCAAGGTAGGGGAGGGAGGGTAGCAGGGGTAGCAAGGCAGGCCAGTCTGCCAGATCCCAGGAATCTTCATATTCTTTCTTTGGGATCACTCTCTGGCATTCTTTAGTACTCTACTCCTGTTATCTGCTCTCTGTGTTTATCTTACCCTTCCCCCAGGTTCACACTGCCCTTTTAGCCTCTCCTTCTAGGCCTAGAAGTGCCACTTACTCATGCACACACCCACTGGGCCACACAACATGGGGAGGATGCAATACCACAGGTGCTGGTCTAGAGGCTAATGGCAGAGAAAGCTTAACCAATTCATTTACCCTGCAGATGTTTTGCCTTTTCACATGGAGACAAATTAGAAGGATTTTTGCTTTTATCCACATGGGAAGTCAACAGCTCCACAGCACTTACTGATATTTAATCGCTGGGAGAACGTTCAGTGATTCTGGATTTTCTGCTATACCATTGTTTGTTTTTTTTCTGAAAGAAGAAAAGTTCATGTGAACTAGTTTTAGTGTATGTATTTATAAAGTAGCTGAAAGAAGGGTTAAGGCATTGGAGACCCACTTGCTAAGCATCCCCTCAGCACACCCCACCAGCATCTCCATAAGAAGAGAATATCCATTTCCTCATTAAAAAAAAAAAAAAGTGGAGTAGAAAAAAAGAGCATAATCTAAGAACCCTCCATTCTCTACTTATGAAAGTCTAGGATTCAAAAACACAGTTTTACTTTTTATTTAAGATTCAGGACATCTTGATATACCTCACAGACTCTCTGCAATATTTTTCCTGCTTCAAAATTCAAGGCAAATAAGTTTTTTTTAATGTGTGAACTACAATCTATTGGAATAGTAATTCAAATCTCTTGAAGCCAAGTTCCAGCTCATGAAAAAGAATGGCAGAGTAGATTAGTAATGTCTGCCATGAGCACAGTAATGGAAAATGACAGTATGCTTGCCAAGAATTTCTCATTCCTTAATTTGACATGTTTCTATCCAGAAATATAAACATAAGTTTACATCATTAATCTAGGGAGCTTAGTATTATTCAAAATAGTGAATCAATACCAATTTCTGCCCACAGAGTATTTTTTAAAAGCATCTGGTTGGAATATGCCACACAAACTTGATTTATACATCATGTTACAGTTCTTCTTCTCAAATGAGAAGGAAAAGCATACTCTCAAGAGTTAAGTTATTTGGCTTCAGCAAGCCAACAGTTGCTTAGGGAATTTGATGTGCAGCCCAGGGTTTCCCTGCTAAGTAGTAGATGATTATGTATGATCATGTATGTAAACATATAGCCATCATTGATTATCATATGCAAGTGTATTACTTTTAGCAATTTGAACAATTTTCCCCATGAAGTAAGTTGTTTTATATCAATAAAACAACACATACTGTTTTACTTTTTGAGTTTATTTATTCACTACCTCTCTCTAAAAAGATATTGGAGGCTGTTGACAAAACCGCATACAATCTTACTAATTTTAAAAAAATAGTGTTGCTAATTTAAAAAATTGGTCATTCTTCCCAGGTAAGATTAAGTTATATTTACTTAGTATTTCTTAAGCTGATCTTTAACATAGGAACTTTACATGACTTTGAAATGGTATAAAATAATATGTTCCCAATCTAAGGGATGCTCGTGAAATATAATTTCTGACTTAAGGAGTAAATGAAAAGCAAAATCTTATTAAAGTGTATGTTGGTGATTTCTTTTAAATGAAGCCTCTTTCTAGGGTAGTTTTCATTCTAGTTAATCTAATTTTTGAGTTAGCTGCATTCATATCAGCAAAGACTTTTGTTAGGTAATAAGCAAAGAGTGAAAATCTTGCTGCCCAAAAGGTTTTTCTCTTTTATGTCCAGGTGTTCAGATTCAGCATCCATCTCAGAATTGTGCAGTCTTCATTTCCACTCTTGGTTCTGTTGCTAAAGACCACCCACTTGACCTCATCTCATTAGTTTCAACTCCCACCCCAGGTGAAGCTTGAAACCTAACATAGAAATGCATGTTCCATTCGAAAAGTTAAAAAGAAAAAAAAAATGTAAATGTAACCCAGGCATCTCTATAGGAAGAGCTCTGGTTGCTCAATCCAAAATATTCCTGGAATATGAGCATTAAGAAACTAAAAATAGAAAAGTGAAGCAAGAGGTGAGGACAGCTTATAAAATGAATGCCAAGAAGTCCTATTCAGATGTTGGAGTTGAGTTACAAATTTGTCTCTGAATTTGTGGTCTATATCTCAAACGCATGCCATTCACAGCAACATGGATGGAACTAGAAGGGATCAAGCTCAGTGAAATAACTCAGAAAGGAAAAAGAAAAATATCGGATGGTTTCACTTATAGGAGGAATATAGGGAAACTGAAGAAAGGGTCAAAAAACAAAAACTTGCGGGCAAACTACAGATCTGAGGCACACAGCGGGGGGCGGGGAGAGATCAAAACAGGGAAGGGAAGAGCACAAAGGACTGTGGTCATGGTTCACAGAAGAATGGTGGGAGATTTGTGGGGACTACCCTGAGCAGGAAATCAAAACTTACAGAATGCACAAAAATGTGAGAATTTTTTTAAGTTAAAAAAAAATTTAAAGAATACAAAATGTCATTTTAAAAAAATTTGTGGTCTGTATCTCCTTGTGTTATGAACCCTTTGATGATATAATAAAAGACTTGAAACATTCCCTCAAAACAAACAAAAAGAATTACTTTTCAAAAAGTTGCTGCTAATAAAAACAACAGAAATTTTTATATCATAAAATTCCATAACAATTGTAATTATAATAACATGAATGGGTAGACATTTAGATGTTAGTTAGGAAAAAGAAATGAAAATGCTTTTTTCCTAAGTATCATTATAAACTTTTGTGGAAGTACTTCTCTGTGTCACCAGGCAGGTGAGAAGGAGCTGTGCATTGAAGCAAGAGAACTGGGAATCCATTTTGTTCAGAAAATGCAAACACCATCATAGATCCAAGATTGTCACCACTGACAAGGACTTGTGTTTCCAGTTTTTTACAGATAAACAGAAGAGCTGTCAGGGATAAAGTGGCTTGTGTCTAGTAACACACAATGGAAACAACACTGGATAGCCTTTCACTAAAGAAAAAATTAAGACAAGAAATCTGCAAAAGAATTATTTCAACGTATTCCCAGGCCAACTACATTTATTTGTTTTCCTCCCCTTTTCAAATGTTCCTCTTTTTTTAAAATTTGAAATGCATACAATTAAGTAAGACAAAAAATAATTGAGGAAATCTAGAATAAGAAAGGAGGTGAGAAATATTTGGTGAAACAAAAGGGTTCATCTGAAAGTTTGATGAAACAGGAGTCTATCAAAGCATTGATATACTTTATGGGTGTAATACACCCATTAACTTCCACATAGCAGCTAGAAATGAGTTAGCAGTTGATGCTGTCCTCCTTAGTATCCTAGAAAGGAAGGAAATAGAGTTCATGAAAGACATCAGATAAAAACAAAAGAGAATCTGAGAGTGTAGCATACTATGTGACCTCAACTGTGAGAACATTCTGGAAAAGGCAAAGCTATGGAGACAGAAAAAGAGCAGTGGTTTCTGAAAGGGGAGAGGGGGAAGAATCAATAGGTGGAATACAAGTCATACTCTGTGTGATCAAGTAACTAGTGGGCATACGTCATTTTTTACATCTACTTCACCCCATAGAATGTCCAACACCAGACTGAACTCTAGTGTAAATATGGTCTCTGGATGACTATGATGCGTCAGTTTGGTTTATCAGTTGTAAAAAATGTACCACTCTTGGGGCAAGGCTGTATGTGGAGTGGGGAGGAGGAATGGAGAGGTAGAAATCTCTGCACTTTTCAGTCAATTTTGCTGTGACTTTTAAATTTCCCTTGAAAAATTAACCTTTATATTTAAAACAATCTAGATCCCCAAGAGAAATACAACTGTTTCTGACCCTGAGGCTTCACTCAAATTCCTCCTGTGGGTAGATTCTCAGAAAGTGCATTGCAACTATCAATTCAACAATCAGTTGCAATAAGCAAGGAGGAATGCAGGACAGAGAAAGCATCTGGATGGGAGGCCATTGTGACACCAGGCATACAGGTGACTGAAGAGCCAGCTTCATGCAGGTGGGCTAATAGGTGATTGACCTCCACTGAGCTCTCACTGTGTGTCCAGAAACAAGGCTGCTCTTATGATTGACATGTAAGCTTCCCATCTGCTGGGCAAGCTCTGGTAAATATTATTTCTGAAAATTGAGTATTTAATAAGGACTGAGCAATGGAACATTTAAGGTCGTAAAGGTCACATATTCTTGTCAAGAACTTGGAGAAGAAATACTCGGAACTGCTGAAAATGTTAACGCTAAACCAGAGATCTTCTGTGAAAATGAGGATATTTCACCAAAACATGTGCCAGAAAGTATTCCAAGGAAGAAAGACAAATATAGCATTTCTTCGGCGTGTGAGGTTTCCTGAACTGCTTTGTCCCCTGCATGAGCACAGGTAGCTGTGATTTACTTACAAGAGTAAAAGATGTGGATGTTTTTACTCTGTTTGAAGTTATGGCTGTGAGATGTTGCTATGTGGCTTGAGCACTGGTGAAATAAAATTAGTGTGTTCATCAAGCAAGAGTTATACCAGAACTGCTCTGCTCATCATGGCCTTATGCCCCATGCTGCTCAGACTGGTCAGCTTGGCATGGAAACAACTCCCATGAGTGACTGTGCTCTTCTCCACAGCCAGGACTTTGCAGCATGCCCTTACCTTGGCTAATCTTCTTGATTCCCTGTTCTTCATGCAAGCTGATCCTCCCATGAGGTCCTCAAAAGGAAACAACAGAGTTCTTCTCAACCCTTCATAGCAGAGCTGCTGCACATGGGAGTCAGAAGACAAACCTATGTCCAGGCTGCTCCAAACTACTGAAGTCTGGGTCTCTGGGTGGAACCTTCAACCCCATAGAGAGGGAGGTTGAGTAGGCAGGACAAACAGTCTAAGCTCAGGGTCCCAGAAATCTGGGAAGAGATGGTATAGAACTTCAACAAACCATCTGGATTCTCTTTTTCTTTCTGAGTTGTTTCTGCTAATATGATTTCTTCAATGAAAAAAAAAAAGAAAAGAAGCAAAAAGAACTAGCAACATTGTTACTGAAACTGACTGAACAGGATCATAAAAAGTAAAAGTTTGAGTAAAATATTGTGAACAAAAATTTTAAAAAAGGTCAACAAAGAAGCCAGGAACCTGTGGTGCTCTAGTCACAGGAGTAATCCAACACTGTGGCTCTGGCTGCAAGAACATAGCAACCCTCAGACACAAATTAACTTGGTCCTCCACACCTCCCTGAAGAGCCTAGCTCTAGCCACCAGGCCTGCTTCTGAAATCCACTAACACCAAAGCATATTGATCACAGTCTGAGGATGCCAGAGACAGGAAGGGAAACAGTGAAAGGTGGCGAAACATGTGCAGGTCAAAAAAGAAGAAAGCAGGAAAAGTAACCCCTTGGTTCAAACCTGTCCTTGGTATTGATTATTCGATTCTCCGGATTCTCCTTTGTGCCAGACCTGCATCCATGGTGCTTTGGTAGAGACAACCCCACAGTCCTTAAGCTTGGGACAATAGATTATACTGGCAAGAACCTTGGTGCAGGGAGATATAGCGAAGGAACAGAGAGGGTAGAGAAGGTGGGAAGTCCAACTTTTCTCAGGCTCCTGCTCTTTTGTATCATAGTACATCTCCAAATACCAGGGATGTAGGATTCTGCTGTCTGTCAACACAATGCACCAGGTACGGCTAGTTGTGCCAACAGCTAGGGTTGCTCACTCCACGTTAGGCTTGGGCAGAGTGGCAGAGAATACTGCTCATGACCAACAGACTTATAGAAACAAAGAGTGCATTTCTACCTTTTCTTTTGCTTCCCCGGCAAGACAAAACCAATTGTGTAAATTTAGAAGGGGCTCATTTTTCATGGAAATTTAATCGAGGTTATCCCAGTGAAAAAATAGCCTGTCTATGCCGGCAAGACGTTCAGTATAATAAGTACAACACAATCATCCTTTGAAAATGGGTCGGCTTTTCAGTGGACTATTGTATGTCACACAGCTTTTTACAAAAACTTGTTAAATTTAAGACAATCAAGTCTCAAGCGTTAAGCTACCTTGGTTATATATTTTTTTTTTTGCAATGTTGGTTAAAACTCTACATGCTAATAATAGAAACTTATGTAAGAACTACAAATTTACTGTGGAGAAAAATCAGTAGATAATAATTCTGCCTGAAGAAAGAATATGTCATGAGCTGAATCCTGCCCAAAGAGTGACTATTTCTATTCTGAATTCCTTCATTGCTCAGCAATGTAAATCACCAGTGCTAGAGTTAGTCTGAGAATAGCCTGGGAGGAGTTAGAAAAGATTAACGAAAACATTTTCAAAGACTCAAGCCATTTTATGGGGAACTAGGGAAGTATTGGTTTTAATTCATTATTTGTGAGTTTGGACGGAAATAATTATTTGCAAATCACAAAATAAGAAAAATTTAATATTTCTTTTAGTCTCTGCAAACCCAGGCATTTTCCTCCTGGCACATACAAACCTTCCTGCATCAAGTTTTTTTGCCTTATGAAAAGAGGCTGAAAGTCATGGTCTGCTTCTTCATGCTGGAGAATTATTTGAGGCTGAGAACTTGGAATAAAGAGGAAAAAGGGAGATTCATATACCAAAGCTGTAAAAATGAGAGGAGGTGAGGAGTCAGAGAATATGGTCAGCTTCCCTTTTCTTGTTTATGGTTTTCTTAAAGGATATTTTTAGGTCACATGTAGATATCAATATAAAAGTTAAAAATTTTGAAACATATATAAATACATAGCATCTATGACTATGTAACACATCTTAAGGACCAATTATGAACCATCAAATTGTATATTATACCTAAGAATTTTAGATGAGATCGGGCGCATTCAGGGTAGTATGGCCGTAGACTATACCTAAGAATTTTAATAACCACTTTGAACCAGTTTGAGCAATATCACCGTTTCAGAGATAAAAATTTTAAGTTTGAAGACATAAATTCCTGCCTAAGTCCATGCATCTAGAAAGTGACAAATCTGGAATTCAAACTCTTTTATCAAACAGTACTGTCATCCAAGAGTATCTAAAGTCCCTGAAGTGAGTCACCAGAATGGAGTTTCTGAAAATATTTTAATTTGGGGGGGTCCATTAGTTCACTCATGCAGTCAAGTAAGGCCTCACTGCATGCTGATCATCATAGGTTTTGACATGATGCATTCCTGGAGGTGTGCTCAACTCAGTTAACGTTGGGTTCTGGGTATAACGTTGGGTTCTGGGTTTATAAATATCATACTAGAAGTCTTCAATGGGCTTTTGTGGATTAAATGAAACAATAACGCCATTTAGCCTTTGTTTGGGGCCTGGATATCCTTGGCACACAACAGCTTTAGTTGACAGTAGTGGTAAGATGATCATGCAGACATCCTGAGGTCAAACTATCATCTCTTCACTATGGAAAACAGACATGTGAAAGCTAAGATAATGGTGAGAGACTCTTGAATTTTGGAGCTTATGAGGACCTTTGAGGTCCACCTGTCCCCTGCCTCTGGTTGAACTTGGAGCTGCAGGGTCACATGAATGTCACATGGTACTTGACTGATATACTCACTGGCCCTTAAACACTAGTAGTCTTTCTCTTGCTCATGATCTGGAAAAAGAGGGTAAATCCCACAGGCCCAGGGCCTCAGACACCCAGATGGCATGGGGGAGCATTTTCCAACAATGTGTAAAACCCTCCACTTGGACTCAGCTCCTCTCCCAGGATGCTGCCCTGTTCAGAAACCTTGCCAATTTACTCACAGTTGCTGACCCTCCAGGCCACAAGCAAATGAGGACATGGGGACTATTCAGGGGACTCCCTCCCTACAACCTTCAGCCAGATGTTTGGCACCGTGAAAACAGGCAGAGCCACAGTTTCCTTTAGACAATTTAAGAAATTAATATTAAAAGATGTGTCACCCTGGATCTGCAAAACAGGTCGCCCCACGTTTTCTCAAACAGCCTTTGGAGCTCCAGGAGCAGATTTTGGAATTGAAGGGGAAATACGCACTGGTTATTTTAGTGTAGAAATTTCCTTACCTCCCACCATCCACACCCACCTACCCTGGGTACTTTGTTACCTGCTCATCCTGTCCCTATTTAAATGCTATCCTGGAACCCTCACTAGGATTCTTAGATTTAGGAAATGAACAAATCTAGACACCAGATTTTATAGCAAATGGATGCTGTAACTATGGGAGGTCTACCCTGAAAATAAGGAGGCCTGGGTAAGGGCTTATACATTTAACTCTTTCTTGACTCCAGGTTCACTCGCACATGATGATTTTATTAAAAAGATATAATGTTTTTATTTGCCATGAAATCTCCATCCTATAGCTCTAATGGGATTCAGATGGCTTTACCTGATAGGTGAACTTTAGAAACTTCCATGAACCACAGTCCAAACTAGAAATGTGAGTGCCCTTCAAAGGCTTCAGAATTATATTTTAAAACCAAAAGAAAGCTATAGAGGTGTGAAAAAATAGAGACATCAATAAAAGATCACTGTAATGCTGTTTTTCCCTCTCTAAGTTGTCTCCATTTTGCTTTCATGCTGTGGTAGGATGCAAGGGTTCTATTCAGAGTTCCCTATCAGTGCTGTACAGGTACAGTGCTGACCTCAAGTACTTTGTGGGTCAGGTTTGGAACTGAGGACTGGTAGGAAGAGAGGACTTCAAAATATACACAAATTATCTGACCCAAGGCAGCTGCTACTGACTTATTTTTCATAAAATGGTAGGCATGTAACTGCTCTGATAAAATTTACAAATTTTATCAGCGATGTAGAGTATCTATAAAGAGTAGAATGAATATCAGCAATACTTATTGAGTTTTATTATATCTAGACACTGCTGCATGAGTAGCTTATATAATCTTCACAACAGCCCTATAATACAGTTATTATGGATTATATCCATTTTTGAGAGAACAAAGACACAGCAAGCTTAGGTAACAGGCCTCGAATCACCAGCTATTGAATAATGGAGTCAGTATTCAAATGCCAAATCCTCATTTTTAGCCACTGAGCTACAAATTGATTTCAAGAGTAAAATTTTCTATGTCCTAGTTCCTATCTTGTTACTCTCTTGAATTTCTGTTTCATCCTCTCTAAAATGAAATGGTTGGACAAGGGACATATTCCCAGTATAAAAATTCAGGGTAAGAGAGGGAGAGAAAGAGGAGGGGGGGAGAAAGAGAGAGAGAGAGAATCTATTATCAGAAAGAAGAGAGAGGAGGAAAGATGTTAGCAATTTTCCCCTCTGGTGTGACAGTGAGCTTGCTGACACCCCATCAGTAACCTCTAACTAGTCTGTAACTAGGACTAGCTAAAGAAGACTAGATCCCATTTGTTTCCCACTAATGTTTGTGGCAAATATGCAAACCATTTTAAATCAACTCTAGCCTGTTTCTCAGCAAGCAGTTCCTCTTTCCGTCCCATCTTACTAGAATATTTAGGGTCCAAAAGATTTTGGTATCTCACATACACGTACACACACACACACACACACATACACACACACATACTCCGTTTAAATTACTTAAAGGAAGTAACTTACAGGCAGATGCAATTTAGTTGATTATGTGCAATTATGAGTACACATCTGCCATCCAAGCAGAGCGCTACCCTGGGTTTCATGGGGGAATAGCCCAAAATAGATTTATCTAAACCATGGTGGCCTAAGAATTATCATACCAAATTTAAACTTCTGGATATTCAACTTTCCCAATGTGACTTCCTGTTTTGCAGAAAGGAGCTTGAAGAAATAATAATAAAAGAAGACTCATACTCATTTCTGTTCACCAGTGCCTTATTCAAAACAACATTTTAATGATTTAAGTGTAAATGAATCAGAAGCATATGGATTAGATTTCCCTTAAAATACACAAGGATTTTTAAATGAAGGAGAGTGGAATGAAGAATTCCCCCAAATTTAGCGCTCCTTGGAATTGCCTTTTCTAATGTTATTAAAATTGGTGGTGGTGATGGAGTGGGGTGGGGTGCTGATTCACTTTGAACTGCCTTAGGCAAATGGGGGTGGGGCAGGGAAAAGGTTCCTAACATCTTCTTTAAAAGGGGGCCATACTTCTCTTTGGGCATCAACTAATTCATCCCAACCAACATTTTTGATGAGTTAAGTGTAAATGAATCAGTAACATACGGAGTGCATTTGAAATACACATGGGATTAAAAAATGAAGGAAAAAAGCACTTGGTAAAGTATGTCTGGGATGTTGCCAAACCCATAATGTTAAAAAAAAAAAAATTTGAAACAATTGATGAAGTACTCCCCCTTGCAGCCAACCTCCTCAGGCCGACTGGAGGCTGTTTATATAAGGAGTCCAGGCCTCCTTTCTCCAATCACCAGGCAGAAGCCAGGCCCAGACTCACCTGTCTGGTGCCCAGGATATTTTCAGATTGTAAGGTGGACTCTTTCTGCACAAAAGGGAATCACTTCCTAAGTGAGGAAGACTAACTTGGCTCTTTCTTTGGAGAACAAAAAAGTATAGCAGATTTAGGTTTTTGGCCATTTGTTTTCCTAGAAAGACATAAAAGGCAGCTGAAGAGAAACTGGAATCTGTGTTTTGTGTGAACTGTCCATTTCCTCGTTAGACTCCTAAATAAAACAAGCAATAACTTGGTGCTCTGCAGCTTACGCAGTGTTCCCTGAAACCAATGGCTCCCCACATTTCACCCCCAAAAAAACTTGTTACACCTTCCTCTCCTTCCAGATGCCATATTTTGAATGATAGGATCTATCCACCAGATGAGAATATTGAGAAATAATTGCCTTATTTTGTTGTTAATCAAAAACCATCATCGTAAAATAAAAAACCAACAACAACATAAACACATGGAGTTAATAGAGTTAAAGACACTCTATTTTAGCTCTCCTTTGCGGTCTGAACCCAGTTAGCTTCAATGAGTGTTTCTGACATATTGAGACTATCCCGCACGGGTTCCTGGGGGATTCCCAGTTAGGGAAAGGCATTTCAAGGTGAGCGTGTACCAGAACAGCTCCAATGGAATTCTCTGGGTCTAAGTCCTTCAAGCATCCTCACAGCATCCAAAAAAAAAAATCTTTGCTAAATGGTAAGCAGGCTGAAAGACTGGTAGCTCAGAGAATTATCTTAGAGAAAGGTCAAGGAGATGTGGTGGGGCCCCTCTCTCCCCAATACAGATTTTAGGATTTCCCAGTTGCCTGGAGTTTCTACTGTTGATTTTAGGCATTCTGCTCCTGATTCAGGGCCTGGAGCCATTGGCCTGTTCCCTCAGAGACCTTTGCAGGAGATGTCAATGGTTTCCATCCGTTGCAGCCACCCAAACACCTATTTTATTTTCAAGAAAATTAAGTGTGTGTCGTCAGGCCTCATTAAAGGGCTTAAGGGAAAATTGACTTTATTGTTTCCCTGTTCTGTGTTTTGGGGCAGAAGGGGGTAAAGTGAGAGGCAGGGATCACTGGAAGATCTACATAAAAATTCAAAAGTTAATCTTTTCCCATCAAGTCTCCAACAAACATATTCCTCTGTGTGTTTTGTTTTTGTATTTTTTTTTTTTTATCAGAGTAGGTCGAAGGCAGTTCCTTTGGTAACATTTGAAAATGAGCTTGCTCTTTAAATTCCCGCAAAGCAGACACAGTTCAGGCAAATGCCCCTGGAGACCGATCATCTTCAGACAGCCATGGAAAAGAGTTTGACGTTAATGAAAATGTGCAAATGCGAAAATCAACTAGGATGGAAGAACCAATTCAAAACAACCTGTGACCCTTTTTATTTCCTTCCTGCCATATCTCCTTATGAGATAGGATGCCGGTAGAGGATTCAAAGAAAGGAGTCACGACATGATCAACAATTACGGAAGAAAAGAGGTTTTACCCTTGTGCCAGAGGTCCTTTGCACTGCTAAGTCCCAGAGTTCAGGCACCGTGGTCACTAGACGCTTCATTGTGGCATATGTACACTCAGTACTCAAGGGACCAGACTTCAGCTGAGAGGCTGTCATGGGAACCGGCACCGGTGCGTCGTTTTATTTCAGGAAAGCAATCAAACGGGGTACTTAGATCCTCAGTGAGGCCCACTCAGAAACAAGACAGACAAGTTCACAGGCCATTGCCCGGGAGCCTCCGAAGAGCTGACAAAAGATCGATTGGCTATCCTGGGCCATTTAGCAAACAGTTTACACAGGCCGCCTGGGTACTGGATTTAAACTAAATGAAAACTATCGGGAGAATTCCCTATAAAGTAGACTTGATCTATATTAGGGAACAGGCTAATTATAGGGATTGGCATATATGGAATCAAAGTGAAACACTATATGGGACTAGAGAGTGGTGGTCTTTTATACCAGGGTGGTCTGAAACCGGGGTTTAATGTATGTACAATATACAAACATTTTTGACAGACCATTAACACCTATAATCTTGTAAATATTTGCAATTTTCTAGATCATAAATATAGCTGCATAAGCAGTTCTTTCAGAACATCATTTATACGCCATTAAAGGTTAATTTACAAGTTAGTACCTTATAGAAAGAAGATATGTGGGCTTTATGCTAACTTTCTGTAAAGGGAGACTAGTGTCTCCAAAAGCAATTTGTAACTCTCCTGTGGGTCTGACTGGGTCCTATTCAAAGCACTATTTGAATTCTTTTCATCAGTTCATGTTCACAGCAAACTTAATCTTCTGTTTGGGGGGATTAAAAAAAACAGAAGGGAGAGAAAGATCTGAGGTCTTCAGACCGTTCTCCCAAGCATCCAACTGTTTATTTGAACAATTTCTCTTGACACCAGTCTCATTTGTCATATAGCCCCTGAGTGAGTACCTGCTCTTGTGCCTTAGCCTTCACCCCAAGGGCTTCCCACAATTCTGCAGTTAAGACTCCCTGGAGGGACCAACCAACAAGGAAGTCTGACCCCCCAGGTGGCCATTGGGTATGTGACATTCCATTTCTGTAAAAAAAAAAAAAAAATCAAAGAGAACCCAATGGAAGAGGAGGGAAAGTTTATCTGGGGGTTCCCCCCCCCTCCAGTAACAACGATGGTGATAAGGTTCAGGGTTCCATGGGAGCTGTCCAGATATTAATGCGGTAGACACTGGGTTGCTCTGGAAAAAGAGCAACTCCCCATGAGAGGTTTCGTAAATATGGGTCAAATCTTTGAGGAGAAAGCCACAGAGTGAGGTCAAGTGACCACAGCAGATCTGTGTTATCTGTAATGAAGCTGAGCTATGTAACTTGTTCAATATATGGAGCCTCTTTGTCTCTGCAGAAGGAATCTATTGCTATTACTGCCCTTTCCTGAAATATGAACAGCCAGGTCTTCTGGCTGCATGCCTGCTTGGCTTTTTTCATGTATCACAAGTCTACTTTGCCTCTTAGATTTGGAGAATTCTTGGTACTTTCCAAACAAGTCTGTTTTGGGGACCCCCATGAAGACACTGGAAACAAATATCAAAACATCTGCCATGTACCAAACGCTTGGCAATTCTTTGTTGATCTGGGGGAAACATCCCAAGACTATCCAATGTTTCCAGCTCCTCAGCCCAGTTCTCAGGATGTCCGGATACAATTACAGCCCTATATCACAGTGTGGCACAGTCCTGGACCAGGAGTCTAATTTAATTTTTACCTTCATGCTACCCACTATCTGGTCTCAGGAAAATACCTCTATACCTCAGGCTTAAGTTTTCTCTCTCTAAGTGACCACAGAGTTAAGAAAATGGTCTGGTCTTGAAATTTCTTTTCAGGAAACATAGTTTATCTTCTGAAGTTCCTCTTGTTTATTCATAACCCCCTTAGGAACTCTTCTCTGTACAAACACCTTGCTTTGGGAAGGAAAGGACATTACCCCACTCAAAACCCTGGTCTTCAAGTTCTAGCCCTGTCATCACAACATTCCAGCATTTTTTTTCCACATCCCCAACTAAATCATCACCACTCTGAACAATTAGCCTCCTTCTCTGCTCCACATCTCCCTTTCCACGGTAGTCCCTTCAATTTTTGATGTGGCCCCTCAGCGCTCTCGGCCTCACTATCACAGCACTGTTTGGTCTTCTGCTCTGTGAGAATTTGCCCTTATTGGAATCTGACTCTATGGCCTCTAAGACACATCCTTAAGGATTATCATAAATATGAATTGTGATTTCACCTGAACACACTCATTCTGCTTTTATCTCCTTCCCTTAACCCCACTGAGTCCATCTCCTGCTGCCAAAATTATCTGCCCACTACATAACTTTCCCTCAGCATCCTCTTCTCAGTTTTCTCCAGGGGCCATTAACTAAGTAATAACCTATGTGGTACAAATGGTGGCTTCCTCTGGTTAACATGTTTGCTCCATGCCCCTCTCTTGCCCCATACTCTCTGGGTTCAGTGTTCCTTAGCCCTATATATGCCCATATGAGTTGAGAACATTTAAGTAATGTGTCACGCTACATGACCTTAGCTCCCTATAGAAATCCCTACAAAGAGTTGAGATTTCATACTAAAACCCTGATTTTCCTTGAGTGTTGGCAGAAAAACAGTCTTATGAAGGCTATTCCTGTGTCTTGTAAATTTGCTATTGAAAACCATCCACTATGTTAGTTAATGTTCCTTATATAAGGAATCATGTGATTGATTTTTTTTTTCTCAAGATTTGTGCTAAAAAGAAAAGAGGAATTCTTTGCCTCATCCAATTTGTTCTCAGACTTGCTTTTAGGAGGTAATAATAGCCAAAAAACTCAAAAGGAGTAGGAAAGTGGTAGCTTAATTTAGGAAAAGATGCTTATGATTTTATCTCCTTGTTGCCTTGGTTACTAGGAAGTCCAGCCTCACACTTTGTTGTCACGTCCCTTCTCATTCCTGAACTGACCCAACAATCTTCTTTTTTTCTTCTCATCTTGTCAATACTCTACTCTTGGTTTCCTAGTCATATATTTCACTTTTTCCACCTCTGTATCTCTAGTACCTTATGGAAGGAAGCAAGATTAAATAATGTTATCTTTTCCCAAGTAGTACGCTACTTCACAAATGTGTTATGGGAAAAGGATGCCTTCACCTCACCTGAGGCCTCTTGAAGGATGTTCTTAAGAGTGATTTCACCAAATGAAGGAAAATAACACAAAGAGTTGAAAACAAAAAAAAATTTAGAAAATATTATATATTCCAATACTGTCTTGGAAATCCCCCCCCAAAAAAAAATTAGTGAAATTAAATCTAAAAGGTCCTGAAAATAAATTTTTAAAAAAATTTTTAAAAAGAGTATTTTTATATATTTTACTCAGAATAGCACACTTTGAGAATTTCTGACCAAATAAAAGTGGTCAATTCCAACAGTGGATATTTCAGGCCCTGGGGTTTGAAGTGATATCAGTCTGGTAGTAGAAGGAGGGCTTTTCCTTTTTCCCAGATAAGACCAGAAGTAACTATACACTCTCCATAAACCAGCACTCCACCCTAATTCCTTCCTCAAATGCAGAGACGTTTTTAAGATCACTAGCTTCCATAAATGATTCCATCAGCAGCAGCAACTTGCAGAGTCCCCCCTACAATAGTAGCGTACCATCAGAGCCCTTTAACAGTTGTATTTAACTTTTGGGAGCAAAGTGACAGAGATCCTCTCAGAGAAAAGTAATTTATTGACTCATGTAATTGGAAGCCCAAGAGTGGACTCACAAGTAGCTGAATCCAGAGACTTAAATGACATCATCCTACAACTCCTCTTTCTCCTCCTGGTTCCATGTCTGAATGTCCATTAATCGCTCTCTGCACATTGGTGGGGTGCGGGGGAAAACGGTCACAGACTACTCCACACACACACACACACACACACACACATCTTTCAGGCTAACAGTTTAAGAGGAAAAAGATCCTCTATCTCTGTTGCTCATATTCCAAAATAACATGGAGTCACTGTGCCCACTGGCCCTGCATGCGAGGTCACATGCCTCTCTCTGTACCCAGAGCTAAAACCAAAGTGTTGTCCAGACACATGGCCTAGTTGAATCATAGGCCTACCCACTCAAGCAGGACTTGAGGACAGAGAAAATCTGCAGACTTACCCCCTGAATAACAACACTATATCTTGCTTGTTTTGAAGCATGAATTTTCCCATTTGGTTTAAAAAGGTCTGTCTTTATTCTACTCACAATTATTTACATCTGATCTCTCTCTCTTGTAATGCTTCAAGTTCTTTTTCAGTAAAGTCTCATTTCCACAGCTAGATTGTAAGTTCCTCTGGATTGAAAATCAGGATTTCTTTTTTTTCTTTTTTTTTTTTTTAATTTTCTGTTCCTTCTTCTCTCTCCTATCTAGTACTCTTCACTTGTTTTTTTTCATTCTGTAAGATTTTATTGACTATCTGATGCATACCAGAGATTAAGAAAATAACAAAAAATAGAAACTGCTTAAAAAATACATTATAAACAATGGAAACCATTCCTAGTCACATCCCCCCTGCTAAGAATAGAATTTTTTTTGCTCAAAAATCAGCAGCATAGCATTTTTAATGAGGCAATTATGTGCACTTGAACCAGTCATTTCCCTCTTTGGACCTCATATTCCTCACATATTAAATAAAGGGATTACCAGCTCTAAAATTCTAGGGCTTTAAGACAGGACTAACCATATAATATAGTTCTAAAGCAGGGGTGGTATTTTTTCAATTCATCCCTAGTGATCTCATTCTTTTTTTGACTGACTCTGCACACACACACACACACACACACACACACACATATATATATATCATTGTATTACCTGAAGTTTTCTCATGACCATAGCACCCATGAAATGTCATCATAATCCCTTGTGCTCATGCCTAATTACCTAGTTCTTACTTCAATTACACCCTTGCTGCTCTCAGCATAAGAGATAAGAAGTGACCACAAATTCTTTCACACCCTTTCTGCCACCTATTACCACCTACTGTATCATCCTCCCAAACATAGAAGTTGTCCCTATTTTGCAAAGAGAAAGCTGAAATTGAGATATTAAGAGTTACTGATTTGCTCAAGGTCATAGAGCTGATAATGGATTTCTGAGTGATGCCAAGACTGTGCTAACTCTCAATGACATAAGCTGTAGCATGGCCAAAAAGATAGCATTTCTTGCCATCAAAAGTCAGGATCCCATGAGAACAAAATCTGTAAACGACTTAGGATGTTTAAGTCAAAAGGGGTTTGGTGAAGCGTAGTTTTAACCCACAGCATAATAAGGACTTTGGCAAGGAAACAAGGAATATCAAGAACATAGTGTCTGCAAGGGAAATGCAGCCGAATGCCACATTTATCAAGCAACTCTCACGATCTGGGATGAAAGACATTAAAACAGAGGGAAAGCTCACCACGTTTGGGGCCCTTCATTCTGTGAAGTTCTCCTTCAGGACCTTGCAAAACACAATCATGCTTTCCCTCAACTCCTGCGTTTCATTTTTAAAGTGTCTGCAAAGAGAAAGCCAATGCACATGTTTCTGATTCATTTACACTTAACTCATTAAGCTCTGTTTAGGAAGAGCTATCTGGTGTCCAAAGATCTTTCAGGGTCTTCTCCCCCACCCCACCACCCTGAATAAGCCACTGAAGGCTTTTATTTTCCCTTTTTATCAGCATGACTGTGCTTGAGTGCATATAAACCTAGAAGGGCACCCAACAGACCGACAAGCAGTTCCATCTGCTCAGAGGCCAAAGGAAAAGCCTGGTTATCAGGGTCTCCTAGGTCTATGGAGTAATGGGGCCTCCCAAGGGAGACTGAAGAACTGATATGGGACAGTTTACCAGAGCCAGGGCTTGTTGCCACAAGGACCAGCAAGAGGCAGACAGGGTGGCAGATCTGAGCTACAGGGTTTTCCCTGTCCTGCCCAGTCTTTAAAGATAGTAGAAAAGGAGAAAAACTCAAGAGTTGTTAGCTAGAAAAGGAATAGTTACCCAGGGAAAGAGCAGTCTGCTCATAAGACAGTCAATTCTAATCACCCTCCTTTCTTCCCTGAACCCCACTGACAGCTTCCTAGCCTTTCTCCACTTACGTCCCCTTACAACCTGGTCAGAAACCGGAGACATCTTTTAAAACAGAAATCCAGGTTTGCCCTCCTTTGGTTTAGAAATTCCAAGGACTTCCTGCAACACTGTGCATACAATCCAGATTTCTTGCTACAGCCAAAATACCTATCACTTTCCCATATGACAAATATCCCACCTGCCCTTCACTCCTTCAGCTCACCCCTACTTGCTTTATCGTAGCAGAACAGCTGCAGCTCTGCTTGAACACATCAAGTTCAATTCAACCTCAGGATCTTTGCATTTCATCTTCTCTCAGCCCGAATGTTGTCCCTTCAGATAATATGGTTAACTCCATTGTTCTTTTTATTTTTTTACACATCTCTTTCTTAATCACTCCAGTTACAAAAGCATTTCCACCTTAACTTGTTCTTTATTTTTCCCTTAGTCCTTACCACCACTGTTTTAATCATGTCTTTGTTTCGATGATGATTTCTGTTGACCCCATCAGAGTATAAATACCAGATCAAGGCCCATTCTCTCTTATTTAGTTTTGGATCTCCAGTGTCTCAGTGAGTATCTGATACCGGAAAGTATTTTAATACTTGTTGACTGAATGAAGCTACGCCCTTGGCACCTCAGAGCTACACAGAACCTCAGGGAACCAGAGAGGGGCTCCCTCTGGGCAATGAGTGAACAGCATGAACAAGCAGACCTAGAAGAGTCCTCTCTGGTCATTGATAAGGTGTCATCCATTCATGGGGCAGGCACTGTGAGGGTGACCAACAAAGGAAGGAGACCCTAAAACAAATGAGTGGAGGATCAACTTCTAGCCTGAATCTCTGGTGTGTTGAAATATTTGAGGAAGTGGAAAAGAGTTGGAACCTGGTACCAGTCAAAGTGGCTCATGGAGATGCAATCAGAGCCAGATAAACCAGAGCCCACATTGACCTCTGACACTCACCAGCCTATGCCTTTGGGCAAGTCACTGACCCTTCCTGAGTGATATGTGATAGACAATTACATATACGTATATATGTAATATAAGTAAAGATAATTTTTTTCAAAACTCATAGATGTTTTATATAAAATATATAGAACACCAAGCACTAGATATAATACAAAAAGGACATTCCATAAATGGTATCATTATTGGGAAGAGTAAAAGAGCAGGAACTTGGAAAATGGATGAGAGAAACATGGTTTTGTGATAAAATGATGACAGGTACTTCCCCAGATTACTGGAGTGACCAGGGCACTTCTCCACCCACCAATCTAAGAGTTGCAAATTTAACTGGAGGTTGAAGGCTGGAAGTGCAACAGGTAAGTGGAATACCATGGAGGAGGGATCCTTCTTCTATGCTAATCCCACTGTCTGGGAAAATGTTCTTCAGCTTGTTTCATTTAAATCCCTGATAGATGATGCCGAATTTGACAGTCCAAATATTTTTTCTAGATATAGTTGTTTATGCATCTTGCCAGCCTGAGTCATCACTTCGAAACAAAAGTCAGCAAATTCTAACTCTTATAAAACATTTTATACTTATACCCTGAATCTCTCTGACAAATACTTTAATGTGTTTCCTCATTTTCCTGTGTGTATATATATATATATGATGCATTATACATAAACTGCTTTGTATTCTAAATTCCTATATGTGTATTTCATTTCTCCATTTTCATTTAATCTTATAGGAGTTTATTTGCCTTATAAAATACTCTATATAAACATATTTATTTAATATATATATAAAATACTCAAAGTTCTGCTACTCAATCATAATTTTTCTTACCCCTTTGTTCAAAACATAAGTTTTTTCTTTCAGTTTTTCACTATGATTAATTTATGTATTGTGTTCCATAAATCTTTTCTGAATTTCATATAGTTTTCATAAGAAAGAGTCTCGGAAGTGTATTTCTAGATCAGAAAACATGGGTATTTTAAGAAAGTTGATAGTATTGTCAAATTAATTTCAAGAATACAGTACAATCATTAACGCTAACAGGTCATTAATCTCATCTTTATCTACATATGTAATTACTATTTAGACTGACTGGATTCAGCTGCAACACTAGCTTGTTAAATAAATAATATCATGAAAACCTAAAGAAAATAAAAACATATAAAAGAAAAAAATGAAAGCATAAAAGCGATTATGTTCCCAATGTATAGACTCCAAAAAAAATTAAAATAGCTAACATTATTTTGTATTTATTTAATGTTAGAAGTTTTATTAAGTGTTTATGTATAGTCAAAATTAACCCTCACAGTAAGTACATAATATGTACGTGGTTAGGACATTTTAAACTCTAATACTCCAAGCATCTGATTCACTTTTTCACTATGTGAAAAAGCTCAGGATGACTTTGGCTCCTGATACAGATTGATTTAGAATCCCAAATGATACTTTTTCTATTTCTCAATTCGGAATTTCTTTATATTTATCTCCTCTCCAACAATGAACAGCTATCCAGAAACCTGGGCCAAAGTCTCAATGTGCCTCCTTGACTCTAAGCAGATCTCCATAGCGAGGACGATACAACAACTCTGATTGGCTAGATGTTAGTCACAAACATTGGTGCCCAAATCATGTGGCCTGAAGTTAAGGTAGAAGAGAGGAAACTGGTGGAAACTTGGGACCCTTTGACCAAAAGAAGGCTCAATGGATTCTGAGTAGCACAGGCAACTGTATATAGTCAGGGCCTCTTACTGACCATTTTACCCATAAGAAACTGAGTGTCATCACAGCCTACGAAGCGTGAGGCCGAGGTTAGGAATCGCTTGAGTTCGCTGGTTCGTGATCTGCTGGGGCAACACAGCGAGACCTAGTCCTAAAAAAATAGCTGGGCGTGGTGCCGTGCTCCTGTAATCCCAGCTACCTGGGAAGCTGAGGTTAGGGATCGCTTGAGTCCGTGGTACCCCCCGGCAACGTGAGCCTG
>PVHY01004023.1:0-99307 GCA_004024945.1 Uropsilus gracilis | reverse complement strand
GCTCAGCTTGGGTAAGCCAGGTCATTATCACTCTTGCCTCTTAACAGTCTCTTCCTCTACTCACCTTCTATATCAGTCAAGGCCCTTCCCATCCATTCCTTATACTACAGGTATAGTGGTATTACTCAGAACTCAGCTTCTCACTCTCCAATCTAAAACCATTTGGGACTTCCCAATGTCCTCAAGTTAATAGCCAAGCACTCTTATCATTCAAGATCCACCCTTTACTTTCTTACTCAGACTCACCTCACATAGACTGAACAATTCCTACATTCCCAAAGGCTTAGAAACGCACATTTTCTCTCACCTCTATGCTTTCTATGCTCAGTCTGACCAACCCCCTTTTGTGAGTCAAAACTCAGTCTCTCCCAAGACATAACATACCAGACAGATACAGCTCATTATCTTATGTTCACAAACTAACCCATATTACTCTTACATCACTTCCACTGACAATAAAATTTCTAAACACAAGAATATTCACAATAAAATCACAGAAATTATTTTACCGAGCACCTATGAGCACCTACTATGCACTTGTCACTATCTAAATGATTTGTCTTGTTAAGTAATACTCAGAGCAACCTAAGAGTTGATCCAGTTATGACCATTTTAGAGATTAGGAAAATTGGATATAGAATAATTAAGAAAGATAACAGAGCTCCTAAGGGGAGGACCCAGATTCAAAGCAAGACCATAAGATCCCAGAACTAACTGGGCTTACTCCAGATACAATCAGGAAGAACAAAATATGTTTGTGTTCATAAAAGATAATGGCAAGTTTGTGTCATCTGACATTAATAAAATCTTTCAATGTCAGGATTGGGGACAGTTAAGACAACCAAAACATCTAATCTACAAATCTCTGCAAGTTTTAATTTTGTAACACAAACATTCTATTCATTCTATCTCAGGTACGCTTCAACAAGGGAATGTTTCCAATATTATATTGGCATTTTAGGCCTACTTTGAGACACAATAAAATAGAAACATCACACTATAGAATTATGCCACTGCAAAACTAAAACTATGTAATTAATGTTACAGACAAATATGGGTTCTCAATGCTTTGAAATTTAAACTGCATGTCACTTTACCATTTATAGTTTATTAACAAAATTAGATGCAGCCTTCTTTATATTAACTACCATACATTTTTCTGATGTTAAATCAATACAGTTTCCATTTTTCATGTAACAGAAATTTAGAAAATTAAATACATCAGACAAATGGTCATGATGCAACCATAAAATGAAATCTGAAAGATTAAAATGATGACTATTATTTATTATGCATATTTGCATCCCCAAATAATAAACATCCTAATTGCTTGCCTTGGGTTCTTATAAGTATAAAAGTAAAATATGAATTAAGAGATTGGCCTTTTCCCTCTTCCAGAAAAAAGCACAAAATATGTGATCAAAAATGCTTGATTGATTCCTGTAATAAGCTTATTTAGTTGCCACAATGTCTAATACTAGTAAATTATAAGTACATGGGGTGTGGAAATTACCCTTATCTGGTATAGTGAATCTAACTAAAAGTCATTTGAGGGTTAAGTTAAAAAAAAAAATGAAGTATTTCAGAAATTAACTTTAAAAATAGCATATACCAATGCAGAACAACATTTCTAAAGTAGCCAGCATACCAAGTTATTTATTCTTCATGAGAGAAAGGAAAAAGAGAGAGGGAGAAAGTGAAAGAGAGAGAGATTATATATTATGTGCTGGCACGGTACTAGCTGCTTGACAAAAATCTTGAGTGAATAGACCTTGTCTCTAAAAAGATGTTCCAATAGGAGGCTACACTACCGCATAATAAGAAACTCAAGATAGTAGATGACCAACTTGAGGTTAAACCTAAAAGCTATGAAGTCACTAAAATGTGAACTTCCCTTTCAGCTTTCCCAAATAATGCCCTAAGGATAGCTTCCTACCACCCTGAGTTGAGCTTGCTGTCTACAGAGCTTCTACTCCAAATTATGCTTCTCCCTCATTCTAGATTAAAATCCCATTCCCTTAAATTTCAGCTCTTGGATAGGAAGAGCACAAGAGATGATTTATATGAGGGTAAATGTGACTGAGGGCAACTTGTACTTTTTCTTTTTTTTAACTGGATATTTTACTTATATATTTCACATCATTTTAATCTCTGGGGGTCACCCACTACCTCCCCTCCCCAACCGCTCCAGCTGGTCCCCACCCTCCCATTGTGAACTTTCATTTGGTTGTTCATATATTAGTGAAACCATTTGGTTTCTGTCTTTTTCTTTCTGACTCATTTCTGCTAATATGATTTCTTCTAGGTACACCATGTTTCCATAAAATCATCAAATTTGTCACTTTTAATTGATGAGTAATACCCCATTACATATATACATCACATCTTTTTCATCCAGTCATCTGTTCTGGGACATTTTGATTGCTTCCATGTTCTTGCAGTTATAAATAGTGCTGCAATAAACATCCAAGCACAGGTGTCCTTTTGTATCCACACTGAGGTCTCCTTTGGGTAGATTCCCAAGAGAGCAATTGCTGGGTCAAATGGTAGTTCCATTTTCATTAGTTTGAAGGTCCTCTATACTGCTTTCCATAGTGGCTGGACCAGTTTACATTTCCACCAGCCATGTAAGAGTGTTCCTTTCTCTCCACATCCACGTCAGCACTTGTTGTTGCCTGTTTTGTTTTGTTTTTGTTTTGAGACTAGGTCTCGCTATTTTTGCCCATGGAACCGCAGGCTCTCGTTGCCCGGAGTACCACAGACTCAAGTGATCCCCAGCCTCAGCTTCCCAGGTAGCTGGGATTACAGGTGCGCGCCACCACGCCCAGCTATTTTTTTGGAACTAGGTCTCGCTACAGGCCCCAGGCGGGACTCGAACCGTGATCCCTAAGCCCCGGCCGCTTGCCTGTTTGTTTTGTTTTGTTTTTTGATGTGGGAAGTTGTACTTTTTCGAATGGTGTTTGCAAACACAAAGGAATGACTCACTCATTGAAAAATCATGCAACAGTAGTCAAAGTTAAAGAAAAAGGAGGGTTATTTGAGGGAGAATTTTTGGGTTCTGCAAGTCTCTCTGTAGGAATTTCTGCCCCTGATTGTGCATCGATTGATGTTGACAGGTATCCTCTTTATGAAGAAACTGTAGCCCATAATATTTAGCAAAATAAATGATCTAAAGGGTAGGGGTAAAAAAAAGTGAACTCCCTAATGAACAACAGGATAGGAAATTCCAAAAGGGCAGACTACAATCATGAGAAACAAAACAAGTTCAGAATATTTTATCTACTTATTTGAAAGTTACCCAAAAATATAGCTGTGTTTTCTTGGTCCTAACATTCTATCTTTCCCATAAATCCTTTTCAATGTAACAGTAGGGTCTTTAAATCCCAAAGATCTTAAAATCAACAAGAGACTAAATAAAACTTTCAGGTTTATAGCATTAAATAAAGTCTCTTCTTTCTGTTAAAAAATGAACAAGCAACTCTTTGAAATCTTGCTCTGTTGACACTGGTATTAAATGCTCAGATTGCCTGGTTTCAAGCAATCAAGGGATGGGCAATAAACACCCACCTTGTAACAAGTCTGAGATGTGTTAAGCACAAAAACAAAAGTCCTTAGATGGTCTTTGCTAGTCTCCACACTATTCACAGCCTCACCAGCTACCCAAACAGCAGAATCTTATTTTTCCCACAATAAACCAAGATAAGGCAAGTTTATACACTGAGCACTGTATAAACTATCTGTACCAGCTTTCATTAGTTTCAGCCCTTTTCTCTGAAAAAACAATTTTCAGAAAAATACTCTATTTCATGAAGACAGTTTTCCTCCTACTTACAAATGTTTGTTGATCTGAACAAATGCACACTTTGTTAATAAATTAAGCAGAAATGCTTTTAAAACCCAACCACAATGAAACATTTCATCCAGAACTCATTATTTGCCATTTCCAGGCTTCTTCAGAATTTCTGAGTACTCCCCCGTGTGTGCCGAAGTGACAGGGAAAAAAAAATCTATTCCCAAGCTACTTTTAGCCAAGTAAATACTTGGAAATTCATTCCATAGCTAAGAAAGCATATCATTAAGGTCTTTCAAAGACATCCTGTAAATATACAGCATTGAGCAAAGTAGATTAGCTTTTTTAGAAAAGAGCCCTACTTTCAATTTTAGTGAAAGCATGGCTACTGAAAAGAGTCTCTTATATGCTCTCCCTTAACTATTCCAGAGATAATAATCGTTAGTCTATATCTTAAGAGTTCCCTCTTTTGTCTGTATAGCCACAAGTTCAGAAGAACATGGACTGAAGGGCTTGTACTGTCAGGGTCACTGTTGGGAATAATGTACCCAGTATATAGTAGATAATCAATATTAGCATCTGCTCTGTGAATGAATGCCTTCCAGAGGGGTGATGTAGAAAGTTAAAAGCAGGTAAGCATCAAAGCAACTATGAACCCAAATCCTCTGGACCTTTGGGTCCTTATCTTTTCTGATGAAGTCAAAACCTTTTCAGGCATCAGTAAGATGGTGATGCTGGCCATGAGATAGGGGATTTGGTGGTGACTATTAGCAAGTTTAAGCTATTGCTAGGCATGATTTTCTTAGCAGGTAAAAGAAATCAGTTTATCCCAATATCTAACATACTAAAAAAAGATCAACTACTCAAAATCTGAATTCTTAAATAATTTAGAGCTGAAATGTATTGCCTGATTGACTAAGTTTATACTCTCATAAAACCACATGGCCTGCTGGATTGCCTTGTAATGAGGCATACCACCATCTAACATTTAGAATTATCATTATGTCCCCTACCTTTAGAGTTTATAGGCAAGAACTGATTCATATCTTATGCTTAGCCAGGGAAGGATCTAGAAGCATCATAGGAAGGAGAGAAGAGAGAGGAAGAAGAGAAGGTAGGGGGTGACAAGAGAAGGATGTGGTAAAAGAGGAAGGGAAAAGAAGAAAAATACAAAAGAGAAGGACTATGCTCATAGCTGCTTAACAGGACCTTGGCCATCTTAGATTTTTCTACAGGGTCCTCCAATCTACTGCCAAAAGTCAAGGTAACTACTTTACCAGAATGATAAAATTTCCATAAGAAGCTCAAGTACAGAGTTTAAAAAAAAACAAAAAACAGAACTTTTAAAATCTATGAACTATACGTATTATGTAAGCAAAGATCCAATCCTGAATAGCAGAGGATTGCCTGGGAAAAGGAGATGACAATGACAGAGTTTACCATGGCCAGAAACTCATCTGAATCTCAGTCCCCAATCAAGTAGATTCCATTATTGCTAACCCCATTTACAGATGTGGAACACAGAAGAAAGTAAAAGGTACAATGTCTCATACAAGTGGCAAAGACAACCTATTCATTCAGGTGGTCTAGTTAAAAGCTCTCATCCACTGTATTAGTTTCCAACAAATTACTATAAACTTCATGGTTTAAAGCTACAGAAATTTACTATCTTAGAGTCATAGAGGCCTAAAGTCTGAAAATGGTATCACAAGGCCAAAATCAAGGTGTTAAGAATGCTACTACACTCTCTCCTGATCTAGATTCTCAAGGGGATAATTCCTCCCTTGCCTCTTCCAACTTCTCAGAGTGGCCCACATTCCTTCACTGTGGCCTAGCCAGAAAATCACTCCCACCTAGGAAAACACCATTTTCAAATCTCCCTGTCTCAAAATCCTTAACACAACCACATCCGCAAAGATTCTTAACATAACAAAACTTCTAAACATAACCACATCTGTAAAGAGTAATATTTGTAGGTTCCAGGTGTTTGTACCTGATTTGGGGGGCCGTAAAGACCTTTTCCAGGCTACCACATTTGCTCTACTCTGCTAATAATACTTTTTCAATGACTTGGAACATACCTTTTTTAAAAAATCACATGGTTATTGCAAATAAAAGCACCATCATGGTAAATATGAAGTTAGAGAGCATTTAAAGCTTTTAAAATATATCAATCTAACAATGATCGATAACCAATGCTTTTCTTTTTGTTCACAGATTGTCATTCAAAATCTCAAACATGAACAGCTCTTAGGAGAAATGCACCCCTCCGTTCTTCTAACACTATCATAGACTCTTAACTTCAAACCCTCTAGAAGCTTCCTTAGGGTGGTAGTGGAGCCCTTGCCACAGACAGTGGCCCCCCCTTAAGCACCACCTTCTCCCTACCTTCCCATTCCCATCCTTTAACACAGTCTCTTTTTCTCCAAGTAATTTGACTTATTCTTCTCTGTTTTTTCTCAAGGTTCCATGCTCACTTGGGATACTTATTCCTTTCTCATAACCTTCCACAAGCTTAATTTAATTTCATGTAAGAAGCATATGAAAAGACACTGAGCATCACTAATCACTAAGGAAATGCAAATAAAAAACACATGAACTATTATGGATTGAGAGAAAGAGAGTTATGAAGGATATGGAGAAACTGGAACACTTCTGTATGTTTGATACACTTAAACTGGTTCAGCTGTTATTAAAATAATATGGAGGGCTACTCAAAAAGTTAAATTTAGAGCTAGCATATAATTTACCAACTCCTCTCCTGGGTATATATCCAAAGGAAAGCAAGATCCCCAAGAGATATTAATAGCAGCATAATTTATAGTGGCAGAATTCACAATAACCCAAAAGTGGAAACAACCCAGTGCTGATAGAATGATAGCAAAACATTCTATCAACCAATGAGAAACAACATGGCATGTGTACACACACACATACACACACACACACACACATACACACACACACACACACACACACACACACACACACACTGAAATATTATTCTGTCTTAAGACAAAAAAAAATCCTGAGACACGATACAACATGAACTGATAGAGGACTTTATACTAAGTGAAATAAGACAGCCAAAAAAGACAAATACTCTATGATTCTACCTACATGAGTTACCTAGAATAGTTATACACATAGAACGGAAAATGGGCTGGGCACAGTGGCTCGTGCTTGTAAGCTTCAGTCTATGAAGTGTTCGGGGCTAGGGAACGCGGTTCGAGTCCTGCCTGGGGGCCGTAGCAAGACCTAGTCCCAAAAAAATAGCTGGGCAAGGTGGCGCGCGCCTGTAATCCCAGCTACCCGAGAAGCTCAGGCTGGGGATTGCTTGAGTCTGTGGTACCCTGGGCAACGAGAGCCTGCGGTTCCACAGGCAAAAATAGCAAGTCCTAGTCTCAAAAAAAAAAAAAAAAAAAAAGAATTTAAAATGATGACGAGACACTGGGGGATGGAAGGAGTGGGGCGATGTCGTGGCTGCTTAATGAGTATAGTAATTCTGTTATACAAAATGATGAAGTTCTGGAGACTGGTTGTACAAAAAATATGAACATACATAACACTGATGAGCTGAACCTAAAAATGACTAAGATGGTTAATTTTGTGTATTTTACAATTTAAAAAATTTAATATAAAAAGTATAATTTAATATTTTAAAATGTAATATAGAAAACTTTTTTCATGCAGAAAGCTGTCCATCCCAGTTCAGAGATCTCTTCCTTGTGTATGGCACTTTCTAATTGCAGAAAAGTTTCAAGTCAAGAAATTGGTACCCTTCTAAACTAGATTTTCTTTCTTCTCCCTAAGGAAAAAGATCATGTTTTCTCCTTTATTTGCAAAGCGCTCACTACGGCATTCTTCACATAGAAAATTGAATTGTTGCAAAAATGATCGAGTCAAATTGAAATAAAATTTTATACCTAAATGCAACAAGAGACTGAGCAACAACAAAATTAGCCTGAAAAGAAAAAGTACTAGAGGAATGCTAATATATATATATATATATATATATATAAATTAGAACAGTTTTTCTTCCATTGTTTACAGATAACGAAGGAAAAAAAAGTTCTTGATAAACTGTCACATAGATGGAAGTGGTTCTTTGTCTTTATGAAAGAAATTTGGCTAAATGCCTAATGATATAGTATATCAGTGGATTTTAAACCTTACATGCATCAGAATCACCAGGGAGGTTCTTAGAGCAGTTTGTCATTGCAGACCTTCAAAAATTCCAATCCGACTGGCTGAGGCGATGGCTTGAAAATCTGATTTTTTAATAAGTTCCAGAATGATATTGCTATGAGGATTCAAGAACCATACTAGCGAGATCTGCATTTTCCTCTATCCACATTCTTTCTTTCAGAAAAACTGGGAATTTAAGAAGAAATGAGTGTAATTAACAGTTTTCAGCTTCAGGAAATCCAGATGTGGTTTTAGTAATATCTGGTAATACTTACCTCCAGTTTTAAAAAGAATTCAAAATAGTGCTTCAGCTAGATTTCCTTAATGGAGCAAGGATGCTGAAGAGCAGAGAAGCAGCACATCTAGTGAGGATATTTATCCAGACTCCCCGATACCCAGTAATGAGTTTACTTTTCTACTTTGATGACTTCTATGCCAAAGGTCATATATTTAACAGTACCTTTCTTAAAATGACCATCAAGTCTTAAATGAGGCAGTTGTAATATCAGTAGAATAAAATGGTAAGTAATGCACTTAAAAATGAGGAATAAGACTGTGTAAGAAAAACTACACTTTTCAACAGTGAAAATAAGCAAGTTCAATTCACAGATTGAGTGATGCATGAAGTCACAAAAATCGGTGCATAAATTTTTATAGATTAAATACATTTATTGAAATCTACATGGGTATATCTGTGCACACATGGCTATGATTTAAGAGAGCAGCGCTACATACATCAATGAAATTCCACTTCATATTATCTGAGCTGGAGAGTCAAGACAGAGTAGTTTATGACTACTTTGGACTGCTGAGATGTGTAGATCCCTTAGTCACCATTTTCTTGTGATTTATTAAAACAAATACAAGCATATATATAGGTCACCATAAAATTGAAATAAGAATGTATGCCTTTTATTAAAAATCCAAGTGAGAAACACTCCTGAAACTAGCCATATTAATCTTTTAATGAAAGATTCCACTTTTAGGAAATCCTTTTCCCAAAAAATTAAATATGAAGTGTATTTCCAAGAATGTTTCATATATAGTAAAAACAATCATAGTGGGTCTCAGTGTTACAACGATTCAAATAAATCAAATCATGTGCTACCATATTCCCCTTACACACTCAGCATCTCTCACGCCCTAACTCATAAGTATACAGTGGAGCAGGTGTTACACTCATCTTTCCAATATCAGCATTATAATGAGATTCTACTGAATTTCCATTAGTGGAAACAACATTACTTATTTCTTTGTGCTACTCTACATAGGGATAGAAAAGAGCAAACCCAACAGTTCTATCAGTCCCACTTAGTAAACTGAATCACAATAGCAAAAATTCACTCAAGACTTGCAAACAAGAGTCTGCAATATCAAGAAACTGTAGCGTTGATAGAAGGATTGGCTAAAATAACACACTAACAATAGAGCACATGAAAATATGACTAAAAATAGCTGTTATAGAAGCATAGTAATACATGGTTTTCTAACTGCTTCTTTCTATATACAATATTAAAGCAGTTTCACAAAAGATGATAAAAATAATAAATTTTTTGAGACCATTTTTTTCAGTCTTGGAACAGGAGGAAAAAAACAATGAAAGAGAGAGGATGAATGAGTAGACCAGTACAGTGAAACAGAGTGCCCAGCACAGACTGCTCGTCTAGAAAGATCAGCGATTGAGCTATTTTATAAATGGTGTGGGACTGAATGATTTTCATTTGGAGAAAAAGTGAGTTTGATCCCTACCTTACACCATACACAAAAACTAATCCAGATAAAGGATTCTATAATAAAAAAACCATAGTGTTGAAACTTTTAGAATTCTTCAAAAATATTAAAATTCTTACTAGTCAGTAAGAGGCTACATTAAATATCTTTTTTAAAATAAACCTCATTTATACATACTTGAAACCAGAGGTGGTAGGGAATGTACCTGGGGTAACATTAGGTGGGCTTTTCTGGGCTGAGCAGACAATGACCAGCATGAGGAGTTTGGCCTCTTTCTGCTAGTATGATAAATTCCCCCAAGAACTCTATGTGTGTAGGCCAAGGATAAGAGAGAAGTCCTAGAGTATGGTTTCACTTTCTAGTAATAACCAGATAAGTGAGGGAACCAAGATCCTTCACTTCCACCCTAAAGTCTCACTTATTCTTATAGTTACAGAATTAAGCTGTCGGTCATAGTACTGGTCAATCAGAATGCCACACCCACTGGTGCTCAACTGTGTGGAGAAAAGAAGAAATGCTAGATTATAAACAGAAATGCTGAAATAATAGGAGAAGGAAGGTAGCTATTAGGACAGCCAATCATGATTCAGTCCATGTTCTCATTCTACTCACTAATATCTGCCTTTTGCACCATATCCGGTTATACTTCATAGTTCTTTATTTGAGGTTGGATCACTTCTAAAACTAAATGCCACATTCAATACGTTTGAATTATTTTTTCATATTTTAAATGCTTGTTTTCTTTGAATCCCATTCCAATGTCAATTATTTAATAGCAAATGGATATTTCTGGGATGGGTACTAGAGAATGCAGAAATAAATTACATATGAGTCCTGGCCTCAAGTCATATCCAGGTTCAGCAGAGGATGGGGACAAGTACAGGTAACCAAGGTACTGAATATTTCTGAAACCTAAGTGGGGCCAGGGAGGGGTAACCAGAAAAGAAGGTTAAATCTATAGAGAAAATATTAGCTGGGAAAGAAGAAAACAACAATAAAAAGAAATTAAATTCAGAAAGCAAAAATAGACATTAAAGTGAAACTGGTCCCTGACATTAAGGATTACTAAAAATTTTCAGCAACTTTGCTGGAAGTTATTTATGCCAAGTATTAGCTATATTGTCTGCTCTTCTGGATACTAAGGCCAACAAATAATATTTTGATCAGTAAACCTGAGTGATCACATTGTCCCATTGTTAAGCACTGGACTAAAGACATGAAAACAAGCAAGACACAGCTGCTGCTTTTAGGAAAAAAGTGATTTTCTTTTTTTGAGAAAAACATTGCATAGTGGGTAAGAATCTATATGTGGGGACTACATTGCCTGCAACAGATAAAGGGAAAAGCGCAGCACAGGATTCATTGTTATTTAAAAGGATGTCATCTAATTCAAAGCTACTTTCCTTGGCAAGGGGCCATGTGCAAATGGTTGAAGCACATGTGCGCACATGCATGCACATGCACACACACAGGTTCAGATCTCCATATAACACAACAAAGCATCTACCAATTATTACTTCTGTTTGAACCTGTTTTCAAATTATTAGGTTCCAATATATTCTACAATATATACTTTTATAGTGGTAGGTCCCCCCAAATATTTTATTTCTAGCTTTATTTTTAATGTTCCAGAAGCAGCAGGGGGCAATCTAACGTAGGAAACCTGCTGTGGAAGTGGTGCAAAGTAAAGCAAAGCTGCTTTCTAGAGCACTGGGGGGAAAAAGAAACCACCTCTACTTTGTTGAATACAAAGCATGGGGTACAGGGAAGAAGAAATACACATTGGAGAGAACAAATCCAGGGCAGTAAAATAACAGAAGGTGAAGGGTCCACTCAGGGATAAAATAAGATGAAACAAAATGAAATAAATATAAAATAAAATTTAAAAAACTCATACAGGCTAAGAGAAATATATGACGGCATACAGACAACCTACGATTTTTGTTCTAACTTTGCCTGCAGGCACTTCTGAGCCCAAATAACTGCAGATCTGGGAACAACAGGTGTTTATTGATTTCTTTGTGATTTTTTTTCTCCTTTTTATTTCTTCCCTTTTTTTCCTCTGTTACTAGAACAGAAAGACATATGTATTCCATATGTAACACTTTAGAAAATGAAAGGCAACAGAAACATTGAACAGATGTAGGGAGTAGGGACCCACTTTCCCCAATACAGCTCAATGTCAACATGCCAACTGCTTTTCTCTGTATTATTCTTAAAAAGAAAACGCACCAAAGTTCTCATGAAAATATTAACTGACAAGAAGCATGGGCGTCTACTATCAGAGAGTCTTAACTTTAGGTTTCTTTCTCAGTTTTGCAGTTCCTATTAAAGGATTTATAAGAAATACCACATAGTCACTTCAGGGCCATCAATAGCTTCATTTTACTTACATTTATTTCAAGAGAGAAAGGAAAACTAACCGGTCTCTGAAAATACAGGGTTTTTTTAAGCCTTTGACCATTAAGTTGAGCAACAAACCACACACTAAAATTGATTAAGTCTGATGTGTACAAAAAAAGTTCAAGAAACAAGAACAAGTCTGTCTCTGGATGACATATTATCAACCATATTCTGGCTGTCTAGCTACAGATGGCAGCCTTCCTTTCCTCCAACCAGGATGGGTCTCTCTGATGTTTCAAATGTCTAATGTTTAGAGGACAAAAGCCGAAAATGTAACGAAATGATTTTTTCATTTTTCTCCAGTTTTAGGAAAAAAACTTCATAATTTCACTAGGCACTGGATTTAAAAGAAAAATTACAAAAGAAAATTACAACTCAGGAAAAAACAAAACCTACCAAAGCCACTAAAAAGGAAGGATAATTTGGAAGCTCAACTCTGCTGATATTTTGCAAAAGATAAAGCTGTTTGGAATAAATCTGGGGAAGAGAAAAATGGACCAAAGGCATTATTTTCTGAATCCAGATTAGGAGGCAAGTCAAAACAGTGTGAGAGACATAATCATAATGGAAAGGGACATGTGGGGTTGGGCACAGATAAGCACATATAGGAGAAAGGGAGGAAAGAGGCTGAGGGGTCCTGTGAAGTCGGCAGGGAGCCCTGGTGTTCCAAAGATGAAACAAACTTCTCTGGGGAAAAAAATTTGTTTAAATATCCCTACATATGTCAAACAGTGAAGCTGGACAGCAAATAAGCTGCTGGAAAGAGTAATGGCAGACTGAACTAAACAGCAGTGAAAAAGTACAGTGTCCTGTGAGGAAGAATTCATTGTTCAAGAGTTACAGTTTCGAAAGGACCCAGATTTTTTTCCCAAAGGCTGCAGCAGCTGCAGTCTGCAGATGTAGTTGGGAAAAAAAAAAAATACCCTGAGCAGGAGGTACATTCCCTGATGGCATGGTCATATTTTCTGTAGCAATAATCCCATGTCCATAAAAGGAATGAGAAAGAGAGAGCAAAAGCAAGAGAGAGAGAGAGAAAGAGAGTGAGTGAGAGAGAAGGATAGATACAGTGTCATTTATGGGGAGAATCCAGGGTCATATAAGCAGATTACACAAAGAAATATGCATGGGTTCTTGTTTATTATTACTTTAAATGTTGATAGAAGCCTTTTTCATCCACCAGCTTGCATTTTGGAATGGGATAAAATTCCAAAGTACTGGGGGAGCAAAAGAAGAGACAACTTGTATACATATATTGAAACACATATTCACACATACAAACACACACACACACATGTACAACATATACACACACATTCCTCCTAGTCTGGCTATGGTTTCTTAAAAATTGCAAAAAGCCTCCTTAAAAGTGTTCACTGACACTTCAATTTCCTGTGTAGACCTGAACGTTTGTGTGTTTTTCTGTGTCTCCTAAGTTACCCAAGTTACCTAATGCATACACAGTATGAAACATTTTTAAATGAGTTAGTTTTATTGAATTATGATTTCCAGCGGACACTAATAACAAAATTCAAATTGCTCTGGCAGACAAGAATTTTTAGAGTGCTGGGAAGTCACTGAGTTTTTAAGAGAATCTTGAAGAGCCACCCACCAAGTGTGTGTAGTAACCGGGTACCGCTTGATGAAATACTTCAAATAGTTAATTAGATTTGCCAAGAAAAAAAAAATCAATCGCTAAGAGCCAACACACTAGGAGATACAGATGATAAAGAACTGTTATTGGCACACCCAGGGTGTAGTCAAAAGTAAAGCTTAACAAAATAAAGTTTTCAGATTTCCCTGGCACTGTCTCTGCAGTGGACACAATGCAATTAGCAACACATCAAAAGGAGAGGAAAGCAAATTTTGCCCCCACGACTTCTTTTTCCTCAAGAATTTCTTCAGCCTTCTTAAAAGGCATTCTACAAGCAAGAAAGAATAGAGACACTCAGATTCTATCAAGGGTTGCATCGCCTATGAACACCTGCAAACGGAATTTGCTCTGTTTTGTTAACCATTTATTTTGTCTTTACTGGGTTTTCAAAGGGAAATGTGATAATCCCACTGTTCTTCAGATGCTCAACAGGATGTTTAATCTAATAAAGCCATTGCAATGGAATGGATTAAAGCAACATGGAGCATTCATAATTTGGACTCTGTGAAAGAATTTTAACATGCAGGCACTGTGAGCTCAATCTTAAAAATGTTACTGGTAGGATAAAAGGAGAGTGTTAAACTCACATCTGCTTTTCTTCTTTAAACATCTTCATATTGCTACCTACCATTCACATGGGGCTAGGACAAGATGGGCTGCTGGCACTGGTCACTGTGTCTTTGGGGATTGTGCTCCCTCATAAAATAACAAACTTTAAGCCATGCGGGTAATATCTGGCAGAAATAACGGTTAGTGGAAATAAAACAGAAATGAATTCCTGAGAAGGACCACTTTGTGTGAGTATTAAGAAGAGAATTTTCCCCCCCAAAATTGAAAGCTACCTTCCAATAAAGGTGATAGAATGTGCTTGTGAAGTAAGAAATCAAATCATTACTTCCCAAATGTCTAGTACTGGGCCATTATCTCCTTGGCTAGAAAATATAGCACTGCCCATGCCAAGTTTTCTTTATTATTTTAATGTGTTGGGATTTTTATATTGCTGAGAAGGAAATAATGTGACAGCTATTTACTCTTCACTCATTTTAGAAATTATCAGTTATTATCAAGTTAATCTATTTGTAGTATATTGCACATAGACCAGAGTGATAGGGCAATAGGACTATATGTGACCCAAATATTAATTTTAAATTTTCAAGCAGCCACATTAAAAAGTAAAAATAAAGAGGGACATTATCTTTAATATTATACTTAATTAACCTAAAATACCTACACTATATTTTTAATACAATCAACATGCAAAATATTCATGTTTATATCTTGGTTGTTTCCCTTTTTTACCTAAGTCTTTGAGAGCTCATGTATACTTAATACAGCATATATAAACTAGGATTTGTGCCATTTCAAGTACTGAAAGGCAAATATACAGTTAGTGGCTACCATAACAAGAAGTTCAGCTTGAGACAAACTACAAGGAGGAGGAAACAAGGAAGGCAAGAATGACGGGCTAATTTGGCAAGGGCAGAATTGAAGTGCCAAACTCCCCTTTCCTGTGCCCTTCGTATAGTCCTCATCACCAATCCAGGGGCTTCCCAGAGCTCCATCCTCCACTCACCATCCTTCACTCTTCAGACTCTCTCAGTGATGTGAATCATTCATTCATTTATTCACTGAACAGATGTTTACTGAATGTCTGCAATCTGCCAAGTACAGTACTAGGTGCAGCATAAAACCCTGCCTTCACAGTAGTAAGGTTTGCTACATCGACATTACACATTTGGAGCTCAGTGTGATAAGTGTTCTGGTGGAGGTTGCTAATGGTCATGCATTCATGCACAGAAGTTCATGCATGATGGGAAGTGGGCAGAGCAAGGGAGGGGAGAAGAAGAACAGAAGCAGAGAAGGAAAGTGGCTTACAACTGAATCCTTATCTTACCTCAGAAAGATCTATTCTAACCATAAAGTAGAAATTCTCACTTATTCTCTATTGCATCACCTTCTTTTATTTTCTTTAATGTGTGTATCTCCACCTGAAATTCTTTCTTGCACTTGCTTATTTATCATTTGTCTTCCTTTTCACACAGTAAATTTCAGGACATAAAGGTCTTTGTGGGTCTTTTTCACCCTATGTTTTTGACAAGAGTAATGTATCCATATGACATTCCATCCATCATATGGTTTCTTTGTAATCACACTGTTACCAACTAGTCATCTCATTCTAAGATGGAGGAAACCAGTTCTATCTAATAAACAACTCCAGTGCTCCACTCCTATCTTAAACAACAACTGAAACACCACTTTCATTATTTCAGCCCAGTCCAAAAGGCACCATCCTTTTTAAGAAAAAAAAAAAAAACTATTATTAAGGCAGTTTTCTGTAATCTCTTAATCTAGGTTTTGCTCTAATCTGACCCTACGATAACTTCCCTTAATTCTCAAAAAAAAAAAAAAGGAGGGAGAGAGACCCCATTGGAGAGATGTGAGGAAATGAAGGAACATCTTAAACTGTTTTTCTACTATGAAAAGTAGCCTTCTATTTAACTGCCCTCATTCCGGCAGGATGGGCAGTTTTAGTGTCATTGGTGTCCAGTCTCAGACCCAGGGAAGAACTGGTTTCCAAAGAGACAGTAGGTTCCATGGCAACAGCACCTTGTAAGTAACTGAACTCAGTTCACAGGGTGGTGTGAAACCCTGTGCCTCAGCCTCAGCCCCAGAGCTACCAACAAGCCTGACATGGACACCAGGAAAGCTCACTGTCTCTGAATGTCTCTGGGACATTTCCTCAGCAGTGCCTAGAACAGACCTACTTGATCTGATGGCAAAAGCTCAGGGCACTACCTAATGAAAACTGTGTCAAAACTGCATAAAAACCAGGCTTCTCACCTGCAATGGACAGTGTAGAATGAGGTTTGACTTCGTATAGACAAGGAAGCAGTCATCATATTATTGTACTACCCTCAAAAAGTCACAAACATTCCCAAATTCCAGGATTTCCCCCCAAATTTCTTCCCTTCTTTGTCCCTGAAATGCTTGGCCATTTGACTTGTGTATTTTTAATTTATTTTTTGTTGAGGGTTCATTAGGAGAAAAAAACTAAGACACTCATAGGTGGTTCTGACATTTTCCTGAATCATCAGAGGAGCCAACATCAAATCCAAGAAGAAATGCCAACAACAGCAAAAGGCTGCAAATGGAGAGGGTTCAGCTGGATAGCAGCGTCCTGCACTGTGACTGATGTGTACGTTCTAAGTTCCATACTACCTTCTACTTCTAAGCAGATTTTAATCACGTAAGGATGTTAAACTAACAGAAGAGAGTGTTGCAAAGAACACTCTTGGTTTCAGCACCTGCAAGAGCCAGAAAAAGGACTAGATAATTGTTAACCAGTTCTCTAATTTTGCTCTCCTCACTCCAGGCTCCATACCCCAGAGGAGTGACTCTAAGCACTTATTACCTATTCTGTTAATTATTGTCCTTAATTAAATAACACCTTTAAGAAGTGCTTAACCACTGAGTTCATGCCTTGCCTCCATAATTAGAATGTTAAGATGCTCGAGCATAATTCAACAAAAATATATTAAGTGCTCACTGGGTTAAGGCATAATGTAGGGACAGAGATTTCTCCCTAGGTGGCTGACATACTACTCGACAGTTAATAGCAGTCACTTTTCTACATGAAAGATTCCACAGCCCTGCTCCAATGCAGTGCTTGGAGCTTGTTTTTTCATATGGGTGGGATACCTGGTGTGATATATGGATAGGCTTGGAGAGGATCCAGAAAGCGAACAAGTCTGCCATCCCAGGATTTCTATCAAGATTTCTGAAATTCATAAAATATAAAAAGTACTGGTCTGCTAGCTATTCTTCTTATTTGTCTATTGTGAACAAAGCCAATCTTTCACATGCTCTAATACAGAGAGCTATAATACCCTTCAGCCTTAAATGTTCTTTGAGAAAAGGCTAGGCAGACACTGCTCTAGTGTGAGAAGCAGACTCCTGGGAATGCAAGAATTTGAGTACAGGTAGTTTGTTTGCAAGGCTATCTCAGAAGCACAAAGGAGAGGAAAAGCCAAACCAGAAGAAAAGAGGAAAAAGGGTGTTCACGAGGGCTCCACTCTTTGCAATGGGGGTTCATATTCATCAGGGGCTCTCTGAGTTGCATGTAGATGGTTACATGAGAAAGCAGAAGCTGACATTTGCTCCTGGGAAAGTTAACTCTCCAGTTCTGAACAGTCTAGCAAGGAGCTGGCAAAGGCTCCCAGAGAGAAGAGACATTAGATCACAAGTAGAAGCTGTCATTATATTAGTGACAGTACTAGTGAACTTGTCACAGAAGCCAAGGGGACACAGGACAGGATACCAGCTGCATCTAGTAGCTCATCTGCCTTAACAGCCACAGTCAGACCAACAGCTACAGAATCCAGATTTCTACTCATAGTCCTATCACTAACTCCTGATTAAATTCAGATTCTTATCACTCTGCATGCTCTATCTTGGAGGTCTTTCCCCAAATAAGATGGTGTTGGTATTTATCCCAAGGCATAGGGGGCTTTTGAGATGTAACTGAACTTTCCTGTTTGGTGGGGTTCAGGTCAGGGGTTATGTATTTAAAAGCTTCCTATTGCTTTGCCTTTAGGACCACCATAAACAGGAATCAAGGTTCTGATGAGCATGATCATAAGCGTACTCCTTACGTGCCCAAGGTAGAGCAACTCCCACCCCACCCCAGGCAGGTGGTGAGTGTTACAAGGGAAGGGCATCCTCAAAAGAATGCAGAATTCTGGAGCTTCCACTTAACTCTCGATAACTGCACCCACTCAACTGAATCTGTCCACAGCATGCTAGAAACCATGCTAGATACTAATAACATAGTTACTCCTGGCCTGGGGGAAATGCAGTCTGTGGAGGGAAAAAAATAGACAAAGAAAGAGTGTGATAAATACTAATAAAGGTGGATTTTCCACCAACCCTTCAGGCTATTCCTGAAAATCTATTATACAACAGAGTTGACCCTTAAGAGCCTTATAGAAGCTTATGGAAAACAAGTGCTTTGCATACTACTTCTAATTGCCAAGATTTAATAAATACCATGTGATGAGTACTTACCATATTCCAAGAACTATATTATTATTATTATTATTATTATTATTATTTTATATCACTGTATTCCCTTGGGTTCTCCCACCACCATATTACCCATCAGCCATCATCTTGCTCTTTTGTGCTCATCCCTTCCCTTTCCCTAGCTGTATGCTTTAGTTCTGTTGTCAGCTTATTTGTTTTGGCTTTTTCTTGACCTTTTGTTTGTTTTCCCTATATCCCATCTATACGTGACACCATCCTGCTTTTGTCTTTTTCTTTCTGGCTTATTTTCATGAGTATAATTCCATCTAGGTTCATCCATATTATAACAAATGCATCATATTTCAAGAACTATATGCCATGTCTTTCATGCATTCTCACTCCTAAAAAAAACATTTTACTGATGCAGAAACTGAGCTAAGAGACATTTAGTGACTTGTATGAAGTCATGCACATAGCAAAGAGGTCAAAATTTAAACTCAGTCTGATTAATATATAGAACTAATTAAAATACAAAAAAGGGGGTAGAAGGACCCATATTAAAAAGATCAGAAACAGCAAATATTGACAAGGATATGAAGAAAAGGGAACACTTGCACACTGTTAGTAAGAATGTAGACTGATCCATTCCAGTGGGAAACTGTATGGAGGCCTCAACATATTTATAATAGATCTACCAGATGACCCAGCATTCCCACTTCTAGGTTTCTACAAAAAGAATGAAAAAACACCAATTTGAAGGGGTACATGCTCTCCTACATTCATTGCAGCACTATGTACAATAGCCAAGTTATGGAAACTAATGTGTTAAGTCAGATGAGTGGATTAAGAAGATGTGGTAAATATATACACAAAGGAATACTACTCAGGTATGAAAGAAAATGAAAGACAAACTCTTGCTATTTGCAAAAACATGGATGGAACTGGAGTGATTAATGCTAGGAGAAGTGAGAAGGAGAAAAACAAATACAGGATGGCATCACTCACGTGTGAAATACAGAGAAACAAGACAAAGGGGCAGATAAAACCAAACCAAAAACAAACCCTAGAAATCTAACTATAGAATTAAGATCAGCAGAGGGAACAGATGGGGTGGGGAGGTGGGTGGAGGTGGAGGGGGGGGGCAAGGGGGTTAACCCCGGGGATTCCAAAGATGTGAAATCTATATATAAATTATTTAATAATAAAAAAGAATTAAAAAAAAGATTAGCAGAGGGGGTGAGAGGTGAGTACAGTGGAGAGGAGGCACAAAGGGGGAAGAATTCCAGTGCACTGGCTGTGGGTGTGGTGGCAACACACATATAGGAATACCATGAGCGAAAATAGGAGAGGCAGAAAGGATAAAGAGAAAAGCCTCAGCAGTAGCAACACCACCACTTCAGGTGACACATGCCTAGCATGACTAAGTATTGCTGAACTACCCTCACCAACTGTGCCAATGATGACCCCTGTCTCTCCTCCCAGAGTCAGGGCTGCTACCCTAAGGTTCAGGCTACCCTTCTCTTACCTTTTCTGCTGCCTTCTAAATTTTATTACACCAACTTTTATTTTCAAATCCGTAGGAGACCCAGAGTTTGTATTTTTTTTTTTAGCTACCATTATGGTTCAGACAGTGGAAGTGAAATCCCCACAAATGCTAAGAGAAACACAAAAGAATAACTCACATCTTAGAATTTTCCTAAGGAAATAGACAAGGATGCATGCACAGACTCCTTTACAAGCAAAGTGAAAGGTATGACTGGCTAGGCAATTCCTTTCTGGGTTCCTGTCTTCTCTTCTGAGAGAGCAGAGCTCATCAGTAGGAGGAGGTAATGCACTAAGAGGCCTTACTCCAGTTCTTGGGATAGTAAGAAAGCTAATACTGGTGACAACTGGATCTGATTCTGAACTGTCTATTTCTTCACATTTAATGTTTCTCTAACTAAAATGCACTTTCAATCAAACTTGATGGACATCAGACCAAAGGGTACACCTATATCCAACATCTTCCAACACTGGTTCTAAGCAGTGGTGCTTATCTGGAAACCTCTGACAGGGTATCTAAGCCTAGAGTCTATCTTTATCCAGTAGCCTCCTAGATTATGAGGAATCTCTCCCCTAGTTCCTTCTTCTTTATCTTTCACTGGCTTAGTTTTCAACTATTTCTTCCATTTCAGGAAGACAAAAGGCATAAGAAAATCATTGCACAATTATATAGTGTTTGATTAATATATTTACCTTCTGCTTTCTGCCCACAATATCAACCTCCCTGCAGCAAAGGAAAAAACATAGATCTAGCCACTATTCCCAAAGGATACAAGAAAAGATCTGAGTCAACAAAAGCTGCAGGGATTTCCCAAATTATATTACTATCCAGGACTTTCAGGACTTTGGAAGTCATCCCATTTGGGGATTACGGGTCACTTAAATACTTGTGCAAGGCATGAACAATGGCAGACTTGTTTTAGAAAACGAATGCTTATCAGACTAGGTTGGAATAGGGTCTTGAGCAGCGGTGGTCTGAGTGGGAGCTCAAAACTCAAAAATCAGTACCATCTAGAACTTGGGAGAAATGAAGCTCAGGCCCCTCCCCAGACCTGCCAGGTCAAATGCAGGAGTAAGACCAGCACTGCTGCTAAACAGCACTGGAGATTCTGGAGATGCTGGAGATTCTGAGGTGCTCAAGGTGGAAAACCCAGGTCATAGAGGCAAGTAGGGCAAATGGAGTCTGTACAGAGTGTCTCTAATCAGACATTGTTGTCTTGGTCCGCAAAAATCCATTAAAATAACACTAAAGGGGCATTTCAAAATATGTTTTGGTGTTTACTTAGATATGTTTATCTAAATAAATAGTAAAAAACATGCACACATTTAGGTATGTTTGATGAGGGCAGAAAAAAATAAGTGAGACGATCCCAGTGAAAGATGTCATAGGGATGGAAGATGAAAGGGAGATTTCCGCACAGGGTCTAGAAGCAAAGTGGGAGAAAATTAAGAGGATATTTGTAAGGGGGGGCTTCAGCAATTACACCTCAGAGATTGTTGGGAAATGGCCTTTTCTGGGCTCTGGCAGTTACACAAAGAGTTTAAATAAAAGGGGAAGCTGCTGGGGCTTATCATGTGATACCACAGGGGAGAAGCTCAGGCAAGGTCAGCACACAGGCATTTGGCCACCCTGGGGAAAAGGAAAAGTGACAGAAATGTAAGTAAGGGCCTTTGGTTTGGAAACTGGAATCTGGACCTCTGACGAGAGGCTAGCTTGCTGGAAAACTTGGGATCTGAATACACTGAAGAAATTTGGAACCTGGAAAACTTGGAATCTGTGTACCTCTGTTGAGAGGAAAGCTTTCTAGGAAACTGACTTTGTCTAAATGCCTCTTTAGGTCTGTTTAGGTCTGCAGTGGTGAAAGGAACAGCATCTTGGAGGTATGTTAGGACTCTTAGAAGCAATTTGCCTTTACCTTTAACTTGAAGTAGATACACCTAGACCTCCTTTTCTTTCTAAAAAGCAGGCTACAAACTGTTTGCATTAACATTTTTACTGTTTACCTTTACCATTAATATGTAAAAGCCAGCTACCAGCTTCTCTCTGCTTTTTTTTTCTCTTTTAAACCTAAAAAAAAAACACTTAAAAACAGTTTAAACTCTCATGGGTTTTTTTTTTTTTTTTACTATCCCCAGCCTTCTCAACCAAAATACTAAACTAATGCAAAACTATCAGTACAAACTAATTTATTTTTAACAAAGTAATTTTTTAATTACTACCAAAAAACATGTAAGTAAAACTCTAATTACTTTAACATTGTTTAAAATCTTTTTTAACATTGTCCAAAGTCCTTTCCCCAGATTGCCCAAAAATCTTCAGTTTTTAGTCTTAATCATTTTACCAGAATCAGCCAGTTAAAGTTTATTTTAAATGCTTAAAGACATGTTTCTTTAGCTGCTTTCTTAGTGTGCTCCTTCTTGTCTTTCACACTGTCTTCTCCTTGTCATCTTCAGGTAGCAAAAACTTCATGGTGCCAAACCAGCAGTTTACTTTCTTTTTAGGCCTGTCTTTTGCACGGCCTTTTTCAGACACATGTCAAACTCAGAAAAATAAACTCCAACATGGAGTTTAAGTCTGCAAACTCCTTAACTGCATTTAGCACACATGCCACCAGTCTGGGCCAGCCAAAGGCTGAAGGCCCCCAGGCCTTGGCCACATCACCAAGTCCACATAGCTCACATCTTTACCCTACAAAATAGCCAATTTCAATCTCTCCTCCATTAAATCTCTTTCTATCAAATCTCCATATTAAAATCCTTCTCTTTCCAAACCCTTTATATACCCTAACTTTCCGCCTTTTAAAAACAGCACCTAAACCATTTTACTCTTTTCTTCCCCCTGCATTTCCCTAAAAAAAAATTTTAAATAAGGCCATTCTCACATTTTAGCATACCTGTCCTTAAAATCTGCAATCTTAAAAAACAATGGGGAGAAAGGTAGCACTCTCTATCAAAATGGGATTGTATCACTTTGTTTTGGTAATTTAGAAACTGGACTGTAAAGTTGGGGTTAAAAAAAAAATAGCCACTTATGGCTCCAGTGACTCTGGATTTCCCTTTGGTTGTAAATAAATCCTGCTATTGTTGTTTTGAAATGTCTTGGATTGTGATTACTGGTGGAAGAACCCAGAATGTGCTGTGTTAGCTTTCAGTCTCTCCTTGGAAGTTCTGGTGCTCTTAACACCCAGTTTCAGATTCACCTTCAACAACTTCAAGGGGTATGAGAACTGAAGGCAGGGGTAGCCAGAGATTTATGGAAAGAAGACATATTTTAGCATTCTGAGCATACGTGAATTTATAACAGAAGAACTATCAAAAGGTAGGTCTTAGATTTGTTTATGAACCTTCTATGCAAAAACTTTCTTTCCTTGCCTTTTCTAGGAAACCTACCATAAAGAAAGATGCTCCAAGTAAGAAAGGTGAGAGGGAAAGTTGTGCAAAGCTAGTCTTTCTAATATGTTCGTTTAAAAAAATCTATAAATACTGTATTGCTATTGAATTTGTGTCTTTGATTAGGAACCTATATAATCTTTACTTAAATGCAATTTTGCTTAAAAGATGGATAGTGTTATATCCTCCCAGTTATATTGTGGTAGCTAAGATTACCAGTGGAGGGGACTGGGAACTTAACTTGGAAATTATCTGGTTTGCCTTAGACATAGAGTTACTCATACAATAACAGAACATATGAAGAATTTATACGGTATCCCTTTTCCAGGGCTGGATCCAAGATTTGAGGAACTTGAACCTTACGAGAGTTTATTGAGGTCTCTTTTAAAAAAGGCAAAAAATATGAAGAATTTTATGCAAGACTACAAATAATTCACACTTACTTACTACTGTTCAGAAAGCTACTGGATGTTATACTCAAACAGAAAATAAAGTGAGCTAAGACAGAGATACAGGATCTAGAAAATAAAGCAACCCAAATGAGATTCCAGTTGGTATTTAAACTATACAAATAGCTAAAATCAAAAAGTCAGACAATAACAAGTGTTCGCAAAGATGTGGAGAAATCAGCCCTCTCCCACATTGTTGCTGAGAATGTACAACAATGCATCTGCTGGTAGTCTGGTAGTTCTCCCAAAGGTTAAACAAAGAACAACCAGATGAATCAGCAGTTTCACTCCCAGGTATCCATCTGAGAGAACTGAAAATACCTGCCCATATAACTTAGCAACAAAAAATCAAATTTCATAGCACTATTACTCATAACAGCCAAAAGGTGGAAACAACACAAATGTCGTCAATTGATGAATGAAAAAAAAAAATACCTAAGGATTTTCAGGGGTTTGTTTTTCCAACCTTGTTACTTACAATGGTAACACTACAATGTTGAATTCAGAAAGCATAATATTACCAAAACTAACCTTTTTTTTTTTTTTTTCCAGAAGCTGCACATACCAGTGTAGGATAAATGAGTTAATCAGGCTTTTTATGCCATGACAACCAGCAGAGCAAACACCTAAAAGGTCAGAGAACACCAGAGAGAGGGCCCAGAAAAAGAATATAAAGATTCATGGGAGGCTCAGTTACCTGCCTGCGGCCCAGCCACACCCACTCAGCCTGTGCCTGCCCCTGTGGTGACCCTATGTCCTGGTTCTCCGAGAAAGCATTACTCTGCCTGCTCACCCTGCAACTAGCTACCTTTAAACAAGCAAGAATCATGAATATATCTGAAATTCATGCTAAGCTTTAGCCACCACTAACTTACTTTGCTTATCAGAGTATGAGCCTCATGAGGCCATCCAAATAAAAGTAAATTAAAAACATGACAATTGCCTAAATTTTAGGTTAAATTTCATAATAGTAATACTCAATTCTCATGGCAAGTTTCAAAGAGAACAAATAGACTTCACTGCCACTCACAGGAGAAATTTCTCATCACAAGCAATGATTTTGTATCACTGGGCAGAGCCATAAATTTTCATATCAACTCTTTAAGATGATAGTGTTTAAGAAACTTCTGTCCTCCAAGGAATAAACTCACTTTTTAAAGGTCTTTCTTTTCATCTGGTATGCAAGGGGGCAAGTTTTTGTTGGTTTTCTTTCCTCTTTTTGGCTTTTAAATCAACTTAGGTTCTAAAGATTGAAGCTCACTCTTAATCCCCCAGTTTACAACAATTATTAAAAGATGCTAAAGCAAATCTAAGTGTGTCTCAGTTCAGTAAATACAAGTTGGAAATGGTACAGCTGAAAGCAATAACTATGAGTTCTTTCCCCCATGTGACTAGAGAAAGACAAACAAAAAAAGTAAATCTCAACATTCAAATTAGTTTTGGTGAGTTTATCCATCAAGAATTGATCCAATTAGATACAACTTTCCATCAGCCTGAGTTATAGTTTGAAAATTATAATACAAAATAGTTACTTGCATCTAAAGCAATGAAATTATCATTTGATTATTAAATTTAAAAAAATGGTTTGAGAAGGTTGCACTTACTCACTCTAAAGTTCAAATTCTAATTACCCTACACTAACTGTTCAAACCAGATTTAAGGCAGGAGTTCCAGAGATGCAAACAAACATTGGGGAAAATTCTCGTGAAAAGCAGCTTTTCTGGCATCGCAGTAAGACACATTTTTTCAAATGACAGGCAGAGGGTAAGTGAGGTTAGTCAGGCTTTTCCCCCATTAGCCTATGTGGCCAGCACCTGAAGTACTGCAGCTTCCCCATACTGTGTGGTCCACTGGGTATGCACATGGTTAAGTGTACACACATGGGCCTGGGAGAGAGTGCTTAGAGGGGCACAGAGCACAAGCATGGGAGAGCACAAAGAGACTGCCAGAGAGAGAACCCAAAGAGTAGAGTATGAAGATTCCTTGGGGGCTGGGGAGTTCACCAGCCTCCCAGAACCCCCAGCCCTGGCCCTGCCTGATGTGTCTGAGTAACTGCTAAAGCCAGTAAAGAACCTTCACAGACAAAGATTGGTGAGCCTGATGCCTACAGTACAATTGGCAGAGAAACACTTACAACAGGTGATCCCATTTTAGCAAGTTTGTTACAATGCACATGCCCCACCTCTAGGATTTCTGATTTAGCAGGTGTGTTAAAGCAGGATAACTTTATTCCTAACAGGTACTCCAGGGATCAGTACACAGTTCATCCAGAGAACAATATTTTGAGAAATGCTGTTTGAGCTAAACATCTATGTTAGGTAAATAATTTCAAAATACTAAATTGAGCATTCAAGTTAATGAAATAATTTAATTAACTATCTTTTATAAGGCAATTCAGACAAACTTTCATTAATGTAAGAAACACTGACAAAATAGTCACTGTGTTAAGTTGGCGATAGTTTAAAATCCTTATTTTTCAAGTGTCATTTTGTGACTAATTTAAGAAAGTAAGACATCATATGTGACCATACATCTCTGCAAATGAAATACCAGAGTAATATCAAATCAAAACTACAAAACCATGATATTCAGTAATTCACATCTGGTTATAGGTAGTATATTTATTGTAGTGAAAAAAGTCACTTGGAATTTGTTTAGAACCAGAGGAGTTGCTGGCATTTATGGCTGGTTGAATAATCAACTGTTCTCTTCCATAATAAAAAAAAAAAGTATGATTATTTAAATATTGTGCTTGTTAAATAATCACTATGACATCTTAAATCCTAAATTAGTATTCAAGACAGGTCTTTAAAGAAGCAAATTAGCTCTCCAACCACTCTATCTGTGTTTAAGAACTGCCTACAGGCAAATTTTAGGAACTATTTACCACAGTGTAAGTTCAGAGGTTAGACTTCAGATATGATAGCTAAAGAAAGCAAAAATACATAAAACACCTCCATTCACTCACCCATCAGGTGTTTTTCAGTAAAAACAAACCACTTTGCTAACTTAACAGTGTGTTTTGAGTCACATATATTTTCATTTGGAAGTAACTTACCAATCATTCTGGATTAGAGGTGAAGCTGAATTGTTGAAAAGGCAAGGCAGCTGGATTTCTACTGGCAGAATACCAGAGAGGGGAGAGCTGGTCAGAGGGAGAATCCCAAGGATCACTGGCCACACCCTATCCAGCTGTAAGTGGAGAACTGACCATTGCATGATAGGAAAGGACCACCTAGAAGATTAGAGAGAGCAATACTTGGAACTCACACAATACAGAACAATGCCTATTCCCATCAGCCTCACAACTCCCAGAGGTTCAGGCAGAGTTCTCAACAGGTCTTGTCTGGGATTTGGAGAAGAGTTCAGCAAAAATGATGAAAACTCTGGCCCTGCTTTACAAATTTTAAAAACAAGATCTAAAACATCAGAAAAACTTCCAAGGAACAACTTCTCAAAAACAAACCTCAAAAAAATACAAGAATATCTAGTACCCTACAATATCATGGTATCTGAATACAGGGGGAAGGGGGATAATCATGAGACAACAGGACCCATAATAAAGAGCAAACCAGTCAATTCAAATTGACCCAGAACTGAAATGATTCAGAAAAGCTCTGTTCAGCAATAGACTCAACAGAGGGATGGAACCCATGCAAAGCTCACATGGAAGTACCTGTAATTGATTCATTTATGAGGTGTAAAACATTTTTTCCATTTTAGAAAATATTAAAAAACACTAATCGATCAAACATACTCATATAACATACATCATCCCTGCATGATAAATAGAATGAATGGATAATAAAATGCCAAAAAATGAAATCAAAATGTGGAGGAGGTGCAGCTATGAAGCACCTGTCATGTGTTACCAGATCATATCAGCAAACAAGGGCAGATTGCTTATCCCTTTAGACATAGCTACTATACACCCTGAACGGCAATTAAGCATGGGACCTGGGGTCAGAACTGCTTAGAAATAAGCAACCTTACAATATTTCTCATGTTCATATTTCCCTCTCTATTAAACAATCACCTATGACAACCTATTTCCCTTTGTATTTTATGTTTTGCCCAGATTATTGATTCTCAGACTGTCTAGTGTGCCACAGAATCCCCGGAAAGTTATGAACACAGCACTGGGTCCCAGTGCCAGGACTTTTGATTCAGAAACTGAATAAAAGGTGGAGGTCCCAAGAACTTGTATTTCTAACAAGTTCTCGAAAGAGCTGGCATTTCCTTTCTGAGTAGCACATATTGAGAACCACTGCCCTAAGAGACAGATGGGCTCTACTGAGTTGTATCAGACTTTTGAGTGAGCTAGACTCTCTGAAGGTTATCTTCAGTGTCAGTCATGAGAAGGCAGGAGTTCTCTAGAGAAATGTATTAACCTTGCCAAGTTCAAAACCAAGGTTGCAGTGGCAAGTTGATTGTTCTGATCTCCTCTGATAATGTTCTCTACTCACCCCTTAAACTCCTCCCCCATCGTATTATAGAGGGTTAAATAGAATGCTGCACTGGAGGGGCAGAGATTGTCAGAAGACTGAGATGCTGAGCTTGGTAAGAAGTTACCTGTGTCATTCTTGATCTAAAATAGACATCTTTGAGGAGCTAGGGGTATAATACAGGGGCTAGGACTACAGAAACAAAAAAGGAAAAAAACTACTATTTACTATTATTTTTTCAATTAAATTAGAACCTACAAGACTAAAAACTATCACATTTTATCAAATCTGACATTCATCAGATCATTATTTAATGCAGCACCAAGAAAAAGATTTTATGACACAGCATCAATTTTAAGATTCATCTTGATTTCCAAATATTAAAATGATCTTAGAATCAATAAATCACAGTATAGAATTTACTCCCAGGCTTGGTAATGTTTGAGAACCTTTTAATGTGCTACCATGCTTCCTTACAGTGACTAACACATTGGTTATTCACATGCTTACGTGTGCCTGTATCAAAGGAGAAATTCTAGCAAGCCTTAGCTTTTGAGAAGTTGTTTTAAGAAATACAGAGGTAGAAGAAGGAACATGGTACTTTTTCTTTCCAGTTTTAAAGCAGAAACATGACCCTTAGTGGAAATTCAGAGGATTTGATTGTGGAGCCCTGTCCCTTACTTCATTATCTCCTCAGTAGAGTATAATAAGGGTATACAAACTAGTATAATATTTTAAAAAATGAAGCAAATGGGGACAATTATCAGTTTTATTTAGGAGATAAACCATTGACAATAGATATAATTTGAAATACTAAAAGTTCAAGTTGTTTTTCTTATATGTAATACAAAGAGTAAAAAGCAGAGGAAAGGTGAAATACCACAAAAATGCACCAGAGATGTAATTTGAATTTCTTCTAAACACTTTTTAGAATATCCCTATGTAGTAAAGAAACAGAGTTAGTTTTTGGCCTATGATAAGAACTATTAGGATAACCCAGATGATAGCACCATTTTACAGATACAAAACACAACAATTCATATACCTGCAAGCTTCCCACAATTCCAAATGCCCAAGTCACATGATCCCTGGTCAAAGAAGATGTTATAGACTAAAGCAGTGCGTGTAGCATTGTGACAGAGGTGGAATTAAATCAAATCTCTACACCTTTTAGTCCTGAAAGTCTGTGTGGAATGGTTTACACTCAGTCCAAGATCAGGGTCAGTCAGAAGAGAGACTTCCTTTGCTTTCTACACTCACTGAAGACTGAAGAATTTGATATACAGAGATTACAAAATGGAAAACTTAGAACTAGCCTTAAAGAAAAATAATTGTTTGGTCTAAATAGTTTAAAAAAAAACCTAAAATAAATTAATAACTTTTACTCCAAGTGTCTTTAAAAATAGTTGAATGACTTAGATGTAAGACCTGAAACCATAAAATATATAGAAGAAAACATGAACAAAACATTCAGAAACTGCTTTCAGGAAACATCTACAGATGCTAAAAAAAAAAAAAAAAAAGGAAAACATAAACAGCTGGAACTACATCAAATTGAAAAGCTTCTGTACAGCAAAAGAGACAATAAGCAAAACAAAAGAAACCCCACTGAATGGGAAAAAAATTTGCCCTTCATATGAGTGAAAAGAGTCTGATAACAAAGATCCACAAGGAACTCACACAACTTAACAAAAACAAAGTGAAAAGCCCAGTCAAAAAATGGGGTGGAGAGCTAAAGAGACACTTCGCAAAAGAAGAAATGCAAATGGCTAATAGGGATATGAAAAAATGCTCAACATCACTAATAATAAGGGAAATGCAAATCAAACCACAAATGAGATACTACCTCACACCAGTAAGAATGGCCCATATTAAAAATAATAATAATAATAATGGGCAACAAGTGCTGGCGTGGATGTGGAGAGAAAGGAACACTCTTAACACTTTTAGTGCAAATACAGACTGGTCCAGTCACTATGGAAAACTATGCGGCGGACCCTTAAACTACTGAAAATGAAAATACCATTCGATCCAGCTATCTCACTTCTGGGAATCTACCCAAAGGTTACAAAAACTCTAACTCACAAAGAAACCCGCACTCAAATGTTTGGTGCAGCACTATTTACAATAACCAGAATATGGAAACAACCTAAATGCCCCAAAACAGATGAATGGATCAGAAAGTTGTGGTATATGTACACAATGAAATATTATTCATCAATCAAAAAAGACAAACTTATGTCATTTGCAACAACATGGATGGAGCTAGAAGAAACCACATTAGTGGAAATAAGTCAGAAAGAAAAAGAAAAATACTAGATGGTCTCATTTATATGTGGGATAGAAGGAAAACAAACAAGAAAATTTTAAAACTGTCAGCAGTACTGAAGCATAGAGCAAGAGAGGGGGAGAAGGATAAAATTGGGGGCAGGATGGGCACAAGAGATTAGATGGTTCACGGGTGATAAGGTGGTAGGAGAACCTCGGGGCAGATGTAAAATATATATGGAAAAAATATATATATGTAACATATATACACACATATATTAATGCAATCAATTTTTAAAAATAAAATTAGTAAAAGAATAATAGAATTTAAGCAAAAGACTACATCTATAATTTCTATATCTGTATAATTAGCTTCATACAAACTATATTATTATGTAGAATTAATTAGTTGATAGTTATAAAGAATCTGAGTTTTTAAAAGAAAATATTATCTGAAAATAAAGAACTAGTATACTATAGAGATAGGTCTACATTGAAACTGATATCTACCCATTTGTAAAACTGGATCTCTAAATACACATAACAAGCTGTAGTTAGTAAATTCAAACACCATAAAATAACTGATTGATTTTTCTTTAATTTAAATCATGCTGTTGGGACTAATTTTGCCAATTTGAAGGTTATTCCTAAATAACCAAATCCTCATTTACACTGCTAACTAGCTCTTTAGTACATTTGCAAATAGAACATATTACATTCCTATCATCTAACAACTTTCCCATTAGCTACAGTAAATACTCTGCACTTTCGTTACCCATCAGTACCCCCACAGAGTTATGGGTTATAAGTTTAATCGTTTCATTTGCATATCCAGCTGAGGTAAATTAGAAAAAGTCACCACACTCATTACACTTTATTGCATTACAAACACAGATGTCTGTTTTTCTAAACCCGCTTAACCTTGACCTAAAGAAAGAGATTAGAGTAACACAGTGAGAAACTAGACACCGTTCACTTGGCTTCTGATATCTGAACTACACTGAACTTTTTAGAAAATAAGAGAATTTTATTTTTAATTAAGAGGGAAACCTTGAAAAAAACATAATAATCAGATATTGCTTTCCTTAGTTATGAATTATCTGTTAAAAAAGTCTTTAGCTATTATTTCCTTGAATGAGTATACATAAGCAAATTTCCTCTGTAAAGAGTAACTTCACTACATTCAAAAAATACTTTCCTCACTAGGAAATGATAATACTAGTCACCATCTAGCTTAGAGATAAGACTAGTGGATTCTTCTCACAAAATTATGGACTAAAAATGAACAGTCTGTGTCTCTAGAGTGTGAGGTTTTCATACACTAGTTAGTATCACTACTTGCCAGTATTTTTATAACTATGAATGGAAATTGGTCTTTTTTTAATACCTTCACATTATCTCTAGAAGGTTCCTTTGTAAACACATAGTACATGCACTATACATATTTTTTAAACACACAGTCCATAGTAAAGATCATTCATAGTGATTCATAGGCAAATCATTGATGAGGGATCATCATCTCAGAATCACATCATGCACAATGGGGGAAAACCACATGTATATATAATTGATTAATAGCTCTAATTAAAAATTCAACACAAAATTAAACAAAGAAGTATCTTTAAATTAAATGTGAAAACTGTTCAAAAAAAATATGAACGTGATGCCACAGTAGCATTAAGAGAGCCTCTAAAATTCAACCAAAGCCAACATTCATACGAACCACTTTCAAGTGAAAAAATGAAAGATGTGAGAAACACTTGGATATGCTCTCAACTTAAAATTCCCTTAGTAGGTGAGGCTACATGTTCCCAGGGAGATGTTTTCTTCAAGATAACATTTAGATAGAGGAAACTGAAGAAAGAAAAACCAGAAAGAAGAAATAATGATTCAGGAAAATAGTCAGATGTGAAAATTAACTTAGATAATATAAAGATATATATGTGACCAAGAGAAGACCCCAGTAGAACACAGAAAATTGTGTTTTATCTTTCCAGTTAAGGCATCTTTACAGTGATGCTCATAAAGTTTTGGCTTCAGGGCCCCTCAGTTGCATAATCCCTTTCAAAACCCCAAGGGCTCAAGCAATAAGATTTAATAAAAATTTCAAGATGGTGTTTTTAACAATAATTAGTTTAGATACTGTCTCTTCCCATCCTGATTTCTCTGTCACACTTCTACTTGTGTGAGATAGGATCAGAATCACTGAAAGCTTTTTTGATGCTTGGTAAAAGGGAAGTTTTGAATTTGGGATTTATGAATGTAGTGATGTATTTTGCTGTCCCTTCCATTACAGTTCAAATGTGACTTGTCTTCCTGGAGGAATGACTTCCAGGAAATACCCCTATGTGCCCATTCACCCAGTCACATGACTAGAACAGCAGGGTCGGAAGTCAGATCAGGATATGAAAAGGTTTAAAATATATCCAGTCAGAGTTAGTTGGTAAAAAATTCTAGTCATCAGATGTACAAAATTGAAAGCAGAGGATTTAGTTCTCATCAATGCATAAGTTCTCTCCTGTCAGAAATGATAGTGTGTACAATTTGAAACATAGTATACCTTTCTTTTTTTTTTTAATAGGAAAAGGAAGGCATAAACGTACCATTTTAATGATAAGATTTTAATAAAATAAGGAATAACTACTCCTTACTAGGATGTATAGAAGGGTATATAGTCCTTTGGTCTCCTTAAATTTATTTATTAAAGAACTTAGAATTCAGATAAAAAATAATGAAATATGGAACAAAAGAGATAACATGTGAGATGAAATCAACACAATTACTTTGACATCAAGAATTCTATCAAAAAAGTTCAAATAATATTAAAGGCAATAATTTATTACAGATAGGGTACAGTATGCAAAATGAATACATTCATGGATTACTTAATCATTAAATTAACAGAGAGGAGGAATTCAAACAAACACCTTAGAAAAGATAAAATTTCTCTCTGATTTGACAGGAAGTTCTGACATTGATAAAAGTAACAGAAAAAATTTGTTTTTAAATTTTTTTTTTTTGAGACTAGGTCTTGCTATTTTTGCCCATGGAACCACAGGCTTACATTATCTCCAGCCTCAGCTTCCCAGGTAGCTGAGATTACAGGCGTGCACCACCACGCCCAGCTATTTTTTGGAACTAGGTCTCACTACGGGCCCCAGGTGGGACTCGAACCGTGATCCCTAGCCCCAGCTGCTTCGTAGGCTGAATTTACAGGCATGAGCCACCATGCCTGGTATAATTGAAAATTTATACTGTACAGGACATTGACAAAAATGTGTACTGTCAATTCAAAGACCAATAGAGTTCACTATATGAGACAATTTTAAATGTCTTGAAATTTCATAAACCATACAGAATAGAAACTCAAGAGCAATTTCCCTGAATTTGAATCCTAAACAATCTTAAAATTTTACATAACATTAGCAATAAAGAGTTTGGATACTAAAACTTTTCTAAGGAGGAAAAGTCAAAACAAGCTAACAACCAAAGTATTTAAAGTATTAAAAAAAAAAGCATAAACATAATTTCATCAAAATGGCCACCCTACTGAAGGCAATCTACAGATTCAATGCAATCCCAATAAAAATCCCAATGACATTTTTTAAAGAAATAGAACAAAAATTACTGAAAATCATATGGAATAACAAAAGACCTTGAATATCAAACTGCCTCCTGACCAGAAAAAAAGAGAACAGAGGTATTGCAATTCCAAACTTCAAACTATACTACAAAGCCATAATAATTAAAACAGCTTGGTATTGGCACAAAAACAGTCAGACCAATGGAACAGAATTGAGTGCCCTGAAATAAAACCACACATATATAGTCAACTAATCTTTGACAAAGGAGTGAAAAACTTACATTGGAACAAAGATAGCCTCTTCAATAAATGGTGCTGGGAAAATTGGACTAAGACATGCAAAAAAATGGACCAAGACAACTCCCTAATACCATGTACAAAAGTCAACTCAAAATGAATAAAAGACTTAGATGTCAGACCTGAAACCATAACATACATAGAGGAAAACTTGGGCAAAACCCACCATGAATTACAATTCAGAAATCCCTTTCTGGAAACATCTACAGATGGAAAAAAAAATGAAGGAAAATATAAACAGATGGGACTACATTAAACTAATTTTTTTGCTTCTATACAGCAAAACAGACAATGGACAAAACAAAAAGAAACCCAACCAAATGGGAAAAAATTTTTGTCCTCCACAAGAGTGATAAGGGTTTAATAACAAAGATCCACAAGGAACTCACACAACTAAACAAAAGCAAAACAAGAAGCCCAATCAAAAAATGGTGAGAACTAAAAAGACACTTCTCCAAAGAGGAAATACACATGGCCAACAGGTACATGAAAAATTGCTCAATGTCACTAGCAATAAGGGAAATGCAAATCAAAATCACAATGAGATACCAACTTACACCAGTAAGAATGGCCCACATCCAAAGAACAGGCAACAAGAATTGCTGGCAAGGATGTGGAGAGAAAGGAGCACTACTACACTGCTGGTGGGAATGTAAACTAGTCCAACCACTATGGAAAGCTGTGTGGAAGACCCGCAAGTTAATGAAAATGGAGCTACCATTTGACCCAGCAATTGCTCTCTTGGTAATTTACCCAAAAGAGACCTCAATGTGGGTACAAAGGGACACCTGTGCTCGGATGTTTACTGTAGCACTATTCATAATTGCAAGGACTTGGAAGCAACCTAAATGCCCCAAAACAGATGACTGGATGAAAAGATGAGGTATATATAACGATGGAATATTACTCATCAATTAAAAATGACAAATTTGATGATTTTATGACAACATGGATGTACTTAAAAGAAATCATATTAGCAGAAACAAGTCAAAAAGAAAAAGACAGAAACCAAATGCTTTCACTAATATATATGGGATATAGTGAAAAAATAAACAAAAGCCTTGAGGAAAAGTCAAAACTGAAGCACACAACTTTGGGCAGGAGGGAAGGGGGGTAGGTGGGGAGGGTGAGGGGGAGTAAATCCCTGGGATTACAATGATGTGAAATTTCTATATAAATAAATTAGAAAAAACAACAACTAAATGACCAAAAGGTTCAAATAAAAAACAATTTAGCCATCAAAAAAAAAAAAGCCAACAACAACAACTTTCCAAGTATCAACAATTAAAAAAAAAAGTACCATGCTAGAAAGGAGACTGGACTATACTTCTGACCTTTCAATAGAAAGCAAATACATGTATCAAGTCATCACATGGCACATTTTAAATTCACAAAGTTGTTAGCTGTCTGTTCTATCTCAAAGCAGTTAGAGGAAAAGTAAATTAAATGTTTTCAAGTCTCTCAAAAATATAAGGAAAAAATTATGATAAAAAGATGCTAATTAATAAAAATGTTATCTTACTATCCTGGATCATGTGGGTTTTCACTTTTATTTGTATCTAAATAGAATATCTATATCTAAATATTTGTACTTAATTTGTATCCATTATTTTCTTAAACAGGGCTCTAAAGTTCTTAAGCTTTAGGTTCCACAAATCCTGGCCTCAGTGCCCATTATTTCATGTACATACAGGCTGCATGTTGTTCAGAATCCTCATGGAACAAAAAGGAAAGATCAAAGTGGTCATTATAGTGGGACTGACCTTGTCTCTCAGTGGATATGTGCTCTATCCATACTGGAAAAAGAACAATCAGCCCTGCTTTTGCTTAGAAAAGGAGTCATCAGTGTTTTTAATTGTTGCAATGTTGAGCCTAAGCTAAGTATCACAGAACAGCTTCCCTGAAGGACTGTGTTCAGATTATGTAGCCCCCCTCTAAAGTACATCATTTGCCTTTATTAAAGAATTACTACTGGGAAAAAAAAAGTAGCAAGTCAAATTATCAAGATTAAGTTTCCTACTTCTAGATTTTTGTTTAGGTTGGTGAAAATGTGGAATTTTCATCAATTTAAACTTCAACATTTTGAAAACATCATGAGGTCCATGACTGCTTTTCAGACCTATAAAATGTCCTTGATTCTCACTTACGTTGGCAGTCATACCGGTTTGCTTTCATCTTCCTAGACCACCCACTGGTTACCCCTATGACATGAGCTGAAGGATGCTGAAGTGCACTGAGGGTAAGTTCATTCTGAATCCCTTTATAAACATAAAATCTTTGGGGAATACAAAAGACAGAATATAAACTCTACTGATTGTCAATTTGTTCTGCATTGAAACCCTTTCATCCCCAGCATGAGTGGGAGCAGCAGAAGACTCTCAAATATAAAACAATGAACATGTCTGAATCGCTTGTTGATTGATGTCTGTAAGAGATTCTGTTCATTTTCCTAGCAAAGATTCTTCAAATCATACTGCTCAAAGGGCAGAAAGTAGTAATCTTTGGCATCAGAGTTGCACTTAAAACAATCAAAAGAGTTATTGCTCCAGCTTCAAAAGTTATATGGGACAGGTGCTTCTCTCAAAGACAGCTGTGCATTGATTGGTTTTGTGAGTACTACTGATGAATGAAAATCCATACTGCTCGCAAACTGATCAATACTGCCTCAACTGCACGAACACTGTAAAGATATCCTCATGGGAAAAATTACTGGCTTAAGGAGCCAAGGTCACATAGTAACCTATGAGAAGGCTTCACGTCTATGAACCATTTAATCCAAGTAGGCACTAGAACTGTAGTCACTTATATGAAAATGGAACTCTTCATACAATTCTTTCATTAATATCTATGCTAATATTCAATTCAATGGAACATTAATATACACAGATCAAGTCTAACTAAACTAAAAAAAAAAAAATCCCTTAAGCCAAAATTCTTTTTAATTTTCAAGATATGTAGTAAAAATTTTTTTAATTAAAAAAGGAAGGGTGGGCTGAACAATATATACTCTCTATATAGCAGAAACCAAATGATTAGGCCTAAAGCTTCACTCTTCACAAATCCTACATTGTTGTTATGTTTCTGGTCTCTGGTACAGTTCTGAGATTGTGCCATTCACATTCCCCTGTTCTGTTATAATAATGGCTTCCTATAAAATGAATACAAGATTTTACTTCCTTTTATTTTGTCTAATTTACAATGCCATCAGGACAGCAAGAACATAAGGTAGCAAATATCAAAAGAATCCTCATTGTTTTCACAAAGACAGAGGTTACTCTTTAAAGATAATTGAGAAAATCACTGGCACTGACAACTTTTTGAGTGATAACTCATTTTAGAGATTCATCATTTAATAGACAGGACTGAGAGGTTATTTGCCCAAATTCAAGAATCCTACTCAAAGCCAAAACCAGGAAAAGATTGTGTCTAACACTGAGGAAACTCCCTATATGCTTGGATTCAAATCAAAGTCTGACAATGCAGTGGGCATCAACACTTAAAAGAGGAAAAGAAGGAAGGAGGAAGTATGTGAAACACCTCTGGTAAAAGAATGAAAGAGTAAAGAGGAGAGGAGAGAGAGGGAAAGAGGGAGGGGAGGAAATACGGAGGAAAGAAAGGAATAAGGGAGGGAAAGAAAGAAAGGAGGGAGGAAAATTTATCACAAGGCAAAATAATTTCCAAAATTTTTCAGTGGTAATAACCAAATTAATGTGCATCTCAACACAATATTTGGCAACATTTTTTGCTTCCACTAATGTAATATAATGACAGATTGCATTTATTTAATGCTTTTTTATCCCATGTTACTCAGGGTGTTCTAGAGAAAACAGCATCAATAACGAATAGTATGTGTGTACACAAATATGTAGAGGTCTATAGAGGCAGATGTACACATAGAAACAGATGTACAGAGAGATTTAAAGAATGACTCATTCTACTGTTAAGGCTGGAAAATCCAAAATCTGCAGGGTAAGCTAGTATGTTGGAGATCAAGAAAGCGTACTGCATCTCAAATATAGAAGCAGAATTCCTTCTTCTGGGGGGAAATCCGTCTATTTTCTATTAAAGTCTTCAACTGCTTAGATGCAGCACTATGGAGGTAATCTGGTTGATTCAAAATCACTTATTTAAATATTAATGTCTGTCATCTAAAAAAATGCCTTCACAGAAACATCAAGAATAATGTTTGACAAAATATGGCAACAGTGGCCCACCAAAGTCAACACATATACATCCACCTACTCACCCATTCATTTAACAAGTTTTTATTTACTGCCACAATGTAGGAAACACTGTGCTAAGGGCTGCTGACATAGAAATGTTAATAATTAAGCTAATGTTTTTATTTGCAAACATAATGAGGGGAGTGATATTGGTTTGACATACAAAGACTCTGTTGTTGTCTTTATATAACTTTCCATAAGACCAATTAGCTACTGTGCTTAAGAAGCCTATTAACTAGCATTGCTTTTAAAATATGCATAAGAAAAATACCTTAATGTATATTTCAACTCAAACAACAATGCTCTAATTTGAATAGAGGTACATGTGAAATATAAATATGTTACCTTCTTGCCATTATGGTGCCAACCAAGGACTGATTCTTAATGTATTTTTAGTTTACCTGAAAATAATGCCTAGAAATAATTAATTTTTTTAATGACCAACAGAGTTTTGGAAAGCATAAAATAGCATAGGCAGAAAGGGCAAGAGAAAGAAAAGGTGATTTTAAAAAGAGAGACAGTGACTTAAATGGTCACCTAAACCATGGGGTATTCTTTTTATCTTTTTTTTTTCAGGTTAGGGGGTTATTAACCTGTATCCTGGGGTGGATGAGCACCAATTACATCAGTCGAAAAGATAAATGAAATGCAAATTAAAAATTAAACATTCTGAAAACATTAGAGTCCTAACAGTATTTTTAATAAAAAATTAAAAGTAAAAATGCATTCTCCGTTTTAATGATTGACACACTGTAATGGGGGAAAGTAGCTAGGTTTATGAGCCAAGACTAGCAAAAACAAAAGGTTTTTTTTGTGCTTTCCCCACTACTTGTTCCTCACAAAGCATTATAACAAATCTATTTTAGCATCACTTGAGTGGACAGTCTCCATTAATTAGTATTTTTAAAGATGGATTTCTTGGGGAAATTATTGCCTCCTCTATTCCAAATTGGAAAAGTATGTTTAAGGGCCAGGCCTGAGTTTTCAAAACCTTTAATAACTAAAGGGCAATAGTGACACTAATTTTCACCAGTAATATACTTTTATAAGCCCTGGCTTTTCAACTATACAGTATTCAACTATACAGTATTTATAATTGGTCATGTAGACTAGATAATCAATCCCCTAGACTAAGTCCTGGAGATTCCTGAATCTGCCACCTAGTAGCTAAGTGAATCTTGTGAACTTGGACACAGATTTCATCCTGACTGTCTGTTTACTCATTTGTAAAATAGAGAAATCATTAAGTCGTTTTAAGGAATATGTGAGATAAGATTTGTAAAGAACAAAACCTAGTGCATAATGAACACTAAGTACTAGTTATTACAATTTTTATTACACAGACTAAGAATGAAACTAATTGCTCATAGTGGTAACTTGAATGACAAAGGAACATTTATTGAGTGCCTTCCCATCCTTTTAAACTCCCCAGTACCTATATACCCTACCTCAGAGTCTTCTGGAGCAATCCAAATGAAAGCAAACCAATTAATATGATATCTAAGAAAGTCCCACAGTAAAGAAAATGGTTTAAATCATATTCAGAACACTAGTATAATTATAGCTCAATATATGCACTTGGAACTTAAACTTTAATACCTCACCAAACTTGATCATGACAGAATGAACCAGTCAAAAACTGGAACAACTGACTACTGGGGTGTGGGGTATTAAGTTAGATCTCTCACCTCAAACCTGACACACCTACAAATAAGATGTGGAAAAAGGCCTTCTAAGAACAGTAAGAAGCTATACCTGAAACCCAAGCTTAACTCACCAGCTTCCTATTGGAAATGGAAAGGAAAAGATTGAATGAATAGAAATTATGGAAGTAGGAGGTCTAAGATTTGTAAGGAAGACCAGAGATAATGAGCTTCAAAGGACTCTGTGACGTTGACCTTGGATAACAGATTAAACCACCTGTATACCATTCTCTGGTCCTCTCACTTTCATGGTCCAAAATCTTCCATGGCTCTCAACTATCAAATGAAGTATAAAAATCATTTTTGAATAGTCAAACTAAATATTAAATTATTAAAGATCCTAACAACCTTTCAGCTTTGTCATAATGCCCCTGTGTTTTTCCTATATTTTAGTCCTTGTGATGTTTACATTGCGCTACACACATACACACACAAACACACACTCCTTTCTTACCTTCCTGCCTCTGCTTGGAAAATTCTCTAGAGAGAATTCTCTCTAGAGAATTTTCCCTACCCATCACAACTTCATCTCAGAGTCACAGTTTCCCCATATCCAGTAAGTGCTTCTTACTGGATTGTTGAACAATCCAGTCAATTGTTCAACAAACATCTATGGGTGGAGAGAATTCCGGGTTATAGTGTTAGCCAACTCTTGAGGTGTAGATACTCCGACCATACCTGATTTCAAGCTTATAAACATCATCAACAGGCAAACTTCCTGAGAATATAACAATAGGCTACACAAGCTGTTAAAAACACACCATCCTTCCCCATCTTTCCCTCCACATCCCACCAGAAGATACACCTGTGAGCCTCCTGAACCTCCTCTCTCCTTAGAGTCTTTTGTATTTAACTTGCCTTATTCTCTTCATGATACATTTCTCTGAGAATTTATTCCATCTCCCCACAGATTTAAAACTAGTTGAGGGGAAATCCATTGTTTTATTCTTTGTTAAGATCTCTATAGAATTTGAGCAAGGTGCTCTCACTAATGGAGTTCCAAAACATCAACTCCCCAGGATCCACAAAAAGGTAAAGCAGAAAAATAATGTCCTGAAGCTGAAAAAGATTCAGAGAGAATGTTCAAGAAGAGTTCCTGCCTTCTCAGAGGAAGCGCCATCGTATAAAATGCTTGCCTCTCACTGGCAAAGAACTAACAGCCTGTTCCCTAATGTACCCAGTGTCAAAGTGAGTCATGGACAAAATAAAAGGCAACTCTAGCACATTTGCCTCTGCTTTCTATTTTGTCCTCAAAGCATGTCACTGAGGTCTCAACACCCTACAGAAATCAGTCCCACTCTTGCCATCAAGATACGGTTGACTGCCCATGGTTTCTAATCCCTCTGGAGTATGAGCTATTACTGTATCACCCAGAGCTACCACCATAAATCACATGTTAGCCAACTGTACAGTGTGGCTCAAGATCCCCAGGTAGACAGCAACACTATTATCAGGCAGGACCTCTCAGGAGTCAACTCTAAAGGCTGGACCTTTCTTTGGGTTAGGCTAATTATTACTGATACATTTAAAACAAAAACTCATGACAACATCCTACAAGATCTGTCATAACTGGTGCCTCTGTATGTTTCATTTACCCACCACTTACTTTGTTCCAGTCTTATCTGCCTTTGTCCAATTCCTAGAACCCAGTCAGCTCCAACTTAGGACTATTGTTCTTGCCATCACTGCTACCTAGACATTCTAGTCACATGGTTGCTTGCTGATCATCAAATTAAATGCCACCTCCTCAAAGAGGCCTTCCCTAAACATCCCAGCAAAAGTAACTGCAAACTGACACACACACACACAAGCATACATACCGGAATACCATACACACATGTACATGCACTACACACATGTTCCAAATCACATGCACGCAAAGCCACTACATACATGCACACATACTCTCCACCACATTACCCTCTAAGTTTTCTTCACAGCACTTTTTGGACCTAAACTATGTCAATTATGCATTTGTTTGCTGCATCTCTATTATTTGTGATAGAATTATGTCAGCTCCATCTTATTCACCAATCTTTTCTCCCTCCAGTATGCATTCAAAAACACTTGTGAATTGACAGATATTAGACAGATATAGATATGCAGAATTATAACTTCCATGAGCTAGTTTCAGATAAAGTATATACTTGCAGGCTTTAGAACAAGTCTTTTTCTTAGAGAGCAAGACTAGACATTGCAAGCCATTTACAGTTAACCAAGGGAAAACTCTAACAGGAATATATGGAATTGATCAAATTAATGAGTCTGATTTTCCCATGTAGACTTCTAAATTAGACTCATTATTTTAGGGTCATACATTGCCCAAATGACCTAACTCTATCAGATTATCAGTGGGAGAAAAGAACACAAGATGCCAAGTTAGACCCAAGAGAGCAAACAGTAACTCTTTTTATATTTTCTTCCATATTAGAAAATCTAAGTTCCTATTTAATGATACCCACTGAAAAGTATAAGCCAATTATCCAGTGATAAAATGAACTGAGTTATCAAGCTACCAACAGACATGGACAAATTTTAAATGCACATTGTTAAGTTCATGAAGTCAATCTGTAAAAGATACCTACTACAGGATTCCAATGATATGGCATTTCAGAAAAACCAAAACTACAGAAAAAGTAAAAAGAAGGGATTGCCAGGGAGTTAGTGGGTGGTAAAGATGAACAGATGGAGCAAGGGACAGTGAAAGTGTTCAAGAATCACTATAATAGAGATACTATAATAGTGAAAACATATCATCACACATTTGTTAAAACCCACAAAATACATAACACCAAGAGTGAACCCTAATGTAAAAGATGGACTTGATGAATCAGCACAGGTTCATCAGTTGCAATAAATGTAGCACACAAAAGTAAGCTATTAAAGGCGGGGGAAATTGGTAGGAGAGGAGGGAATACAAGGGGACTCTCTATCTATACTTGCTCTTGATTTTTTGTAAACCTAGAACAGGTCCCCAAAATACAGCTTATTAATTAAGCACAAGCTGCTGCATTTCTTTTCATGGAAATTCAGAGGCTATTTTCTCAATTCTAAGTTCATTAAGACAGACTCTTAGTGATTTTTAAATTAATTACAACCTAACTTTCTATCACACTTCCAGATTCTGTATAACAAGTGGTGAAAATGTTTATTCTGATGGCCTAAAAAGTATTCCTGTTCCATAGTACTTATTATGCAGCAACTACCCCCTCATACACACACACACACACACACACACCACGGGATGGAATCCCTAGGTAGGGTACAGGGAGGGGGGCCACACATCGGGTGACAGTGAAAAACAGAAAGCAAATCCTCAGGATGCTAACAAGTATAGAAGGAGCTCCTAGAGGAATTAAAAGTAACCACAACCAGGAACCTAGGGAAATCATCTATACAGAGAAAGAAATGACTTGCTTGAAATTCATTCACACTGGCAGGGTCAATAGAAAAATCTCAATGTAAATAATGGGAGACCTCAAACGTGTGGTTGCTGAATGTTGAAGCTTTGGAGACAGAAACTAAGCAGAGACTTCCATAGTGGCCAAATGTAGCCTCTTATCACAGCAGACTAGTCATTAAAGAGAAGCCCTGAGAATGTAGTGATTGTTGATGGAAGCCAATCAGATACCCCTGCGAGAGATTTCTAAAGATTTTTTTCTGTGTTCTTACAGTCCACTTGGATTGGATAAGATATGGGGGAAGAATAATTCACTAGAATCTTAAACCCAGAGTTGAAGCTGAATTTACAGGGACTAGGGTGGCTTTTCCACTCCCAGAAATATCTCCACATCCTTTATACTGCCAACTCCTCATTCGTCACCAGTAAACGGGGACAGTTATTCAAAAAACAATGGCAGAAGCACCAGAGCACTGGGGGCTTAATGCTATTTCTGTCTCTATAAAATCTTCAATAATTTGTTTACGACTTCCAAAATTCAACAATAGTGTGGAAATGCAATTCCATTTATGTTAATGTGTGCTTCCTTCTCTGATATCAGATTCTGAATAAAAATTAGGCAAGTACTCTGTTTTGAAAATATATAAGATGTGAACTTGCTGGGAGGAAAAAAAATTCTCAAATGCACTATCCTATCAACCACATTTTTTTAAACTTAATAACTTAAGTGAACTGTTAGTGAAATTACAACCTGCTTGTGACACAATAAATTTACAACAAAATTCATTCCATAAATTATTCAATTCTGTGACTGCAGTCAAGGAGAGAAATATCACCAGGAGCAGGTGATTAGCATGTGAAAGGAAAAACCCATCTCCCCACCGAAACAATCACTGTCAAAGCCTCCTATTGGAGTTTTGTAAAAATTACCATTAAGAACACACATTTAAGTCTTTGTAGTTCATATAAAAGGGCTAAGTATTTGATTTACATTAGATTCATTTGTTCTTTCTTCAACTGTCTCTTTCTCCTACAAACCATAACTGCCTCAATAAATGCTTGCTCAATCAAGTCTGCATTAAAACAAAAGAATTTAACTTCAATAAAAGTGATGAATCAGGGCCAGAAGTTAACTTTTCCTTCTCCTGTATCCTTCTCCTACTCTCACGAGTAGGTAAGGAAAGCAGAAACTTACATTTGATGTTGTCCCAAAGGAATACTATAGATTTCTATTGTGTGGCTGGTCTTATTTACAGATTCTTGTATAAATCATTTGAAGTCATATTTGCAGGGCAAAGGGGTTTCAATCAAACTACATTTGTGAACATTTTCTATAGCCAATGTGTCTATGGAAATAGGACTATTAACTTGCCATCAACTCAACACACAAAGAATGGTGCTGGTTCACTAATGGAAGAGTTCCATGATCCAGGTTTCCTGAAATCTGGGACGCAATTTCCCAGCAGTTGACATTTTCAGCCAGTCACTGGGGACATTTCCTACTCTATGTGATCACTGTTCTTCAACAAGTCAAAAAAATAGACATTATCCCCCTTTTTCTTGAACAACCAGAACAAGAATGTGGCTGTCTCACAAATTAGTACATATTTTGTGTTCATTTCAGCAAATGGTATGAAAATCAACATACACGAAACCCTATTGAAATGAGGTTGGAGGCTAAAAGCAAGTTTCCATGCATACACAGTCAGCAAACTATAGAACCAAGGTGCCCTGCATCTCCCACTGGAAGTGATCTCACATCCCTATTTCAGCAGAATGAAAAAGAAAGTTCACTTTACATAGCAGGAGCCCCTATGAAAGCTATGCAAGGGGGTGTTGGCTTTTGCTCTAGGAGAGGTGCATGGTCATCCTGCCATGAAACTACAGTAATAACCCTCCATTATAGTTGAATGGACCCATTTCTACCTCTGCTTTCACTATCTTACCCTTGGTTTTGAACTTGGCAAGGTTAATACATTTCTCTAGAGAACTCCTGCCTTCTCATAACTGACACTGAAGATAACCTTCAGAGAGTCTAGCTCACTCAAAAGTCTGATACAACTCAGTAGAGCCCATCTGTCTCTTAGGGCAGTGGTTCTCAATATGTGCTACTCAGAAAGGAAATGCCAGCTCTTTCGAGAACTTGTTAGAAATACAAGTTCTTGGGACCTCCACCTTTTATTCAGTTTCTGAATCAAAAGTCAAATTCAAAGGTTTGTTTTGGTTTGTTATTGTTTGTTCCTGTATTCCGTTACATTCCACATGAGTGAAATAATCCAATATTTGACTTTCCCCTTATGACTTGCATATTCCACTCCAGTTCCAACCAAGTTGTCACAAATGTCAAAATTTCATCTTTTGATAGCTGAGTAGTTTTTCCATTGTGAATAAATACCACATCTTCTATATTCAGTAATCCATCATCGGGCACTTCGGTTCCTAACAAAATTGTAAATAGTGATTGTAAATAGGGATGCAATGACCACAGGAGTGCATTTATCTTTACAAATTAGCGTTTTTATATTCTTTAGACTGAAACACATCAATCTAAAGCATGGGATTACTACATTGTGTGGTATAGCTACATTTAACTTTCTGAGGAGCATCCGTAATATTTTTCCAAAGAGGCTAGAACAGTTTATAGTCCCACCAAAAGTATATGAGAGTTACTTTTCTTCTACATCCTTTACAACACATCATTTCTTGATATAGGCCGTGCCCACAAATGTGAAGCATTGCGAGGTTGACTTGCATTTCCCTAATAATAAGTGATAATGAACATTTTCATCACTGCCTACTGTCTATCTGTATATCTTCTTTGGAGAAGTATGTACTCAAATTCTGTTTTTTTGGTAAAAATATTTCTTTTTGTTGTTGGTTTCTTTATGCCTTCTGTCTCATCAATGACATACAATTTTTTCCTCTCATTCAGCAGAATGTCTTTATAATGCAATGCAAGTTTCTTTTGCCATGCAAAAGCTTTTCACTTTGATATAGTCCCACTTGTTTATTTTTGTTTTGCTTCCCTTGTGTTGTCAAGTCACCAAATACATCTCTGAGGTCAATACTGTGGAATATATTGCCTGTGCTTTTGTCTATGTGCTTTATTGTTTCAGGTATTATTACAACCAAGTATGTAATGAATTTGAGTAAATCTGTATATATAGTGTTGAGATAGTAATCTATCTATCAACTTATCAATTTGATTCTTTTGCATGTGGCTGTTCAGTTCCCCCAGTCCCACACGGTGATAAGAATTTCCTTTCTTCTTTGAAAGCTCTTGTTTCCCTTTCTGTAAACTAACTGTCCATATTTATTTCTGTAACTCTGATCTGTGTGTTTATTTTTATTTCAACATCATACAATTTTGAAAACTATAGATTTGTAGTATAGTTTGTGTTCAGGGAGTATGATGTCACCTTTCTTTTCTCTCAGGATCGCTTTGGGTAGCTAAGCCTTTTGTTAACCACCTTATTTTCTCAGAAAAACAATCAAAATCAAACAGGTCAGTATTCTCTCCTACTAAGAGCACACAGCCTGTAGTAAACAACAAACATGCATCCCTTCATGATGTACACTACTGTTGGATATTCTAACTTATTTCTTCTTTCTAACTAACGTATTTCTAACTTATTTCTTCATTTACCCAACAAATATTTATTGAGGGTGCACCTTCATGATAGGTATATCTTTGGGCACTAATTATGTAGTGGGGAAAAAAAGGGAAAAAATGTAGTTATTTATATAGCAGAGCTAATTAAGTTAACTATATAGTCTCTATAAAATTAATAGTCCAATGGAAAGAAACAGGAAATACATGGCAAACAAATAAATGACATATAAGTAGCAAGAGTGCTAATGAAAAACTAACAGGCTAATATGACAGAAAAGGACTAAGAATTATCACAGATTGGCAGATCAGCAAAGGGCTTGGAATATAAACCAGGCAGGATAGGTAAAAAAGAATTCCAGGCAAAGAGAGCAGCAGAGAAAACTGTAAAGCCAGAGAAAACTGTAAAAATAATTCAAATTTTTGAAGGAATGTCCTGAAGGCTAGTGTGGCAGGAACCTGGTAAACAGGGGTAGACTAGCCGCTGGGCTCATTGGTGCACACCTATAATTCCAGCTACTTAGGAGGCTGAGGCTAGAGATCACTTGAGTCCACAGAATCAGGACTACCCCAGGCAACATAGCAAGACCTACTCTCTAAATTAAAAAAAAAAAAAGAGGGGTATACTGAGTAGAAAGAAAGTAAGGGCAGATCGAGGTCTAGCATCTGTGTTACATGTGGGAATATTAGTACTGACTTCATAATGGAATATGAAATGTTCATTGGGGCAGATTTATTCAACACACAAAAACATCTCATTTTACCAAGTAAACAATAATTCATTCTTGTCTGCCTTCTGTTCATGAAAAAGAGATGGTTTCAAAGAAATCAAATCAATAAACTATGGCTGAGTTGATAACATAAATATGACATTGCACTAAGTTTTGAAAAGGGGAAATTTTAAGGATACTTCAAGATAGGGATGAAAAAACTAAAGGGATATTCTCTAGCATGAGGGAAGCCTATGAATAGTTAGTAAGCACACACTATTTGCCAGGTACTCTAATAGACACTTAACCTACACTCAAGCCTGAAACTGAGTGGAAGAACTAAAGATTACACACTGTTCTCTTTGCTTCCAAAGTCAGACTCCCCATTTTGCTATCACTCACATCAACCAAACTCTACCCTGTGCATTTTACTCCAAATAACTCATTCTATTCTTGTATAAAATGACAGGTGGGGCCAGATGATTTCAAATATCTCTCTTGCCTCTAAGAACCTGTGATTCCATGATCTATTATATTGGCAGGAACTATCCTCCATTTTTGCAGGCCTCTGGATCCAGAAACTTCCTCTTCCTTAAGTAGACCAGCAAATGTAAGCTAACCATCAGAAATACCTCCTTTCATCAAGAAGTCAAATTCTTGCCTACATCTGGTGAACACCAAGGAATGCAAACCCACTTCCCCTTACTGGTAATGGAGGTTAGTAACACAGGTTAGTACTAGTTAAAAATGTTACCTCTCTTAGGAGGAGGGGGAAGAAAACAGGGGAGGTAAAGGGCACAAAGGAATAAGATGGTTAACAGGTGTTAAGGAAATGGGAAAACATTGGGGTACACAATAATGTTTTTATATATCTATCTATCGATGAATTGATCAATCAATTGATAGATACAATAAAAATTAAATTAATAAAAAGTGGGGAGGGTGGGAAATAAGGGGTATAATACAACCATGTAAACATGACCAATATTTCAAGAGAATTACAAAATAAAAAATTTTTTGAAAAAGAATGTTACCTCTCTTTTCTTTGCCACCAAATGAACATCAACCTCCAGATCCACGAGAATCAATTTCAACAGTTTGTCGAGACACCAATATGAGGAAATTCCGTTCACGTATCAACTTTATCCACAGTTCTCAGAGCTCAATTTGCAAATGTCAGTATTCCCTTTCCATAATGGGCTTACCTGCTTCAGCTCAGTCAAATAACAAGCTAAGAATTCTTCAAAGAAGCACAAACTAGAGTAAAGATCTAAGCTCAGAGACGTTCATACCAAAAAAGAAAACACTGAACATAGGAAGGCAAAGTAAAAGGGAGAGAATTTGTTAAGTCTTGATGACCTAGTTTACCTCCTGGATTCAGCAATGCCTGGAATTTACTCATAATTTCTCAGGTATTCAAGTTAAAACATTCCTTTTTTTATGTTAGTGTTTTCTGTTGCTTTGCAATATAAAAGTCATCATACTATTTTAAAACATATATTATATATATTGCCCTATACACACATACACACATATGAATGTGTGTATGTGTGTGACATATGAGAGTTTTGTGTGTGTACGTGTATGTGTAGTTCTATATATAATTTCCTGACTTTCAGGACATTCCTTCAGTAAAAAAGCCTAATATACATTTATAAATAATGTTAATATATTAATATCCTTCAGTCACAAAAATTTCATAAAAATCTATGAAAATTTCTATAGAAAAGAAACAAAGGATAATCAGTAGGAATATTTCTCTATCAAAGAAAAATGTGCTTATAGAATTACTCTAGAAAGAACTAGATAGGAGTAGCTCCATTCTTAGCTCCAGCAACAGAAAAAAATTCAGCAATTCATTTTAAAAATAAATTCTTCTATCCTTGCCACAATCCTTCATTGTCATTTTTAATAGATCATCAGCATTTTTCTAAAATGTATTCAAATTATGTGTACAGAGAATACATTATCCCACATAAGAACAAAAAGTCTTCCCATTAAACCATATATGTTTTGACTTTAAACAACTACATGATTTGGCAAAGTTTATTTTCATTCCTTTGGAGAACAAGAATGTTAGAGATCATTAATCATTAGTGAATCTAATGATAAAAGCAACTTGAGTCTGCAAACTTGAACAAGCAGTGAGATGATGATCCACCTGGACAAAGCTAGACAGAGAAATAAAAGGCAGTACACAGTGCCATGACAGGAGAGTCCATGCAACACATGTAGGGAACAGATGGGGAAAATAGTGGGCATAATCTGCACTGGTGTTTGCAGAACATTAAAAGAGATCAAGAGTTGACAGTAACAGTTTGACATAGTTATTAGCAAGAGTCTGTTCGCCAAAAATTCCAAAGCACTTTGTCAACCCTTGGTTAATGCTGATGGTAATTAGCAATATGAAAAGACACAATTTCTGTTCCTCCCAAATTCTGAGGCCAGTCATAGAGTCATATGTTATGAAATATGTCTGAAAAGACATCAAAGGATAACCTCTGGAGTAAACGATTTAGTGGAGAAAAAGAAGATATTATCCCACAAAAGAGGAATCCATTTTGTTCAACAATTACTGTAGTGTATATTCCATAGATAAATAATCTAGAATGAAAAATAATATACTGCTATTATATATTCCTGAAATGTCCATAGGGTACTGCTACAGTTTAGGAAATACTGTTTATACAGAAAAATATCAGAGATCCTAGGACATAAATTTGGCATAATATAGAGGTTTCCCAAAGTAAAAGAAAGTATTTATTCTGGGGGAAAAATTAAAACAACATATAGAAATAAGCAGAAAACCTCATACTGGGAAATGTATGCATAAAGATATATAATCGCGTTTCTAATGTGAGCTACTACGTCTATGCAGTGGTTCAAAGGAGATTAGGAATTCAGGACTCCTAAGAAAGAAACTGTTTACAAGCACACCAATTTTCTAGGACCTATCTTGAAACCACCTAACAGAAAGGGAAATGGAAAAACTATGTGACATAATTGAAATGATGAAATCAAGAGATTTCCACTATGAGAAAAGGTTGGAAGTAATGCTCACTGGAGAAAGATGGCTCAAAATGGATATAAATGAGCTGATTGAGATGTGCAAGAGGAGCCGGGCACGGTGGCTTGTGCCTTTAAGCTTCAGCCTATGAAGTGGTTGGGGCTAGGGAACGTGGTTCGAGTCCCACTTGGGACAAAAACAGCGAGACCACATCCCAAAAAACAGCTGGCCGTGGTAACACGCACCTGTAATCCCAGCTACCTGGGAAGCTGAGGCTGGGGATTTCTTAAGTCCATGGTGAACCCCAGGCAAGGTAAGTCTGCGGTTCCACAGGCAAAAAACAGTGAGACTAGGGAAATCATTCAGATGTAGAAAACCAAATAACATGTCCTTGTTATACCCAAAAGGATGGAAAACTTCACAAAGCTCTGCACACAGATGATTATAATAGTTTGATTCACAGTGGTTTTATTCACAGTTGGCAAAACTTGGAAGCAACCAAGATGTCCTTCAGTCAGTGAGTAAAATAAACTGTGGTACATTTAGGCAATGGAATATTATTTAGTGCTGAAAAAGAAATGACCTCTCAAGCCACAAAAAGATGTGGAAGGAACTTAAATGTTCTTTAAATGCAAAATTCTAAAAAGAATACAGGCTATATGGTTTCAACTACATAACATTCAGGGAGAAAAAGCCAAAACAAAAAATGAAATCGTGAAAAGATCAGTGATTCCCAGGGAGTGTGGAAGACACAGAGGATTTTTAGGATAGTGAAAACACACTGTATGATATGATAATGATCGATATATGTCACTCTTCTTCTGTCCAAATGTACAGAATGAACAACACCAAGACTAAATGCTAAGAGAAACTATGAACTTTAAGTAATTGTGATGGGTTCAATGTAGGCTTATCAATTGTAACAAACTGTACCATCCTGCTGAGTGATACTAATAATAGGGGTGGCTATGTATGTATAGGAATGGGGGTATACGGGCAGTCTCTATCTTGCTATCAATTTTTCTGTGAACTTCTAACTTCTAAAAAAAATAAACTTGAAAAAAAATCTCTGAAATTTACATGCCAGTACCTGTTTTTAAAAGGAAAATAAAAAAGGCTGAAAATTAAAATGGCCAACTGAAAAATATAACCAAAGGATTCTGTCAGAATAAGAAAAAAAAAAGGCAGAGATTAGAAGGATAAATCTGAAAATTCTGAATAGACCTACCAGCAGTGAGAGAAGAAAAGAACAGTGCAGGATATGTGAGGTGATGATCTGCATATGTGTGCGCACACACACACAATCGTGGTACATTTTCAGAAGGTCAAAGATAAAAGAGAAATCCAGAAAGACTCCAGAGGAAGCTCTACTTCAGTATGAACACTGTCTAAACATATACCAGGAGAGATATCTTTATTTGATAGCAACTCTAGGTATTTACTGTTTGTCCTTAACCAGAGAATAACTTGTAAAACACAACACCTCAGACCGTTAGGGATAAAATGAGAGAGCCCTGTCTTCCTCTATACCCAGTTCTATGAAATCTCTCCATGTAAAGACTATGCAGAGTGCCTACCATATGCTAGACACTAGGAAATAATGATGGCTATCCTTGCCTTGTCTCTTTTTCCCCAAACTTCTGGAGTACAGCATTTTAAGAACCAATGAGTCATACACCTTTGTGTAGTTTCTCAGTGGAATGAAGAAGTTGAGTATTTATTTGCTGATTTCCAAACACCACTGATTGGGGGTCATTCCACAGGAAATCCAGTCTGATTGGCACAAGGGCCAAGAACACTTTCCCACTGCCAGATCATGTGCTGAAGCAGAGGCAGGAAGCTAGCAGTAGGAAGGAGTAATATCGGCAGAACTGTAGAACAGCCAGGGGGATCTGCGTAAGCCAGTGCATGCCAGTGGGAGCACAAGCGGGCACACACGCAAACACACACAAACACACACACACACATACCAAAAAAGAGACGATAAACAAAATTTAACAGGCAAGCAAATGATTTGAAAGGGAGAGAATTATAATTTATATGATAAAGGCTGATTTCACTAACATATAAAGATTACCTATAATTCAGGAAGAAATGACCAATAGTCCAAAATAAAAACGGACAAAAAAATATAACCAGAATCCTTAGAAAATAAATATGCACAGACACACACATATTTACATGAAGCGGGAGTATAAAAAAGCAAGAGTAACCAAAGGAACTAGTGAAGCTAAATAAATTCAAATGCATTGATTTTTTTTGCAAATTCACTCTTTGCAGACCTGAAGAATGTCAAGGACACTGGAAAGTGTCCAAAATAAAAATATATTAAGTTCTTCACCTTATTCAGAGACAGGTTGGACAGAGATAACCTACATGATGGTGGAAACATACACAATACATGTCCTAAATTTTTAATGTATTTTTTATATGTTAATTTAATGTAACTACTATAGGTACAGAATTGGGAAGCATAACTTACAAACCACCAGTGGTGAAGAAAAATGCAGTAAAATTAAACTAATCAACCAAAACTAGGCAGAAAAGGGGAAAAGAAAAAATGATATGATAAATGGAGAAATAAATAGGAAACATAAATAATATAAAAATGCATCCAAACACATGGGTAATGATAATTTGGTGAAGGATCAACTATTTATTAAAACTAGTTTTCATATTGCAACAGAAAACTCACAGGTTATATTTATACAACATCTTTAAAGTAAGACATCACAGAAACAGTAAAGAACATTGATACAGAGAGCAACTTTTAGTATCGGGGTGGAGGGGAAAGAATTTCAGGCAAACAAAATGAAAGGACGAAAAGGGCTAGTTCCCAAGATGTACCATGTGATTGGACATGCCTAACAACATAGCTCCCAGGAACCACTAGATAAAAAGATAAGCTGAGATTATAGAATATTTGAATGATCCAATTAGTTTATCTAACAGATGGAAAATGAAACATTGAACATATTAAAGAACATTCTTCTCAAACAACTGGGGACTCACAATGAAAACTGATCACATACAAAGTCATGAAGAAAAATCTCATCAACATCCAGAAAGTAGAAATCATATGAACCATAGTGACTGATCACAATGAAATAAAATTAGATTCTTCATCAAAAAGACAGTCCCAAAATACCTATAAACTAAGAAACCTAAAAATACCCTTGACAATAATTCTTTTTTTTTTACAATAATTCTTATGTCTAAGAGAAAAATCAATTCAATCTTATAAACGTTTTAGAAATAAATGACAGAAACCACTGTAAAACTTGCAGGATTTAAGTAAAACAAATACTCAGAAAATTAGAGTATACTCATTGACCTGGCTTTCCTACTTCTTGGTATCTTCCTCAAAGAAACATTTCCACTGTGCAAAAATGCACAAGTTTTTCACATGCACCACTGTTTAGAATAGTTAAATATTCCTCTATCGATACATAGACATTTAATGTTCTTTCCAGTCTCATTCCATGTTATGGAATACTCAGCAAAGTTCAAGAGAATGAAATAGTTACACATATTAATATGGAAAAATTTCCAAGACCAAATAAGTGAAAAAATAAAAATACAATAAATGAAAATGTTGTATATATAATAAGGTGTAATAATTCAAAATAATGTTTTTCTACAGGTACATATCCATTTTACAAAGAAAACCATCAGGAATGATTGCTGACCACAAATGTGCTACTTTTAGGGACAAGAGAAAAGTAGAAGAAATAAGAGGAACTATTTGGTTAACTGTATAGTCTAATTTATTTTTACACAGGTGTGTATTTACATGAATTGAGTGATAGAAAAATGAAAAATTATCTATGTAAAATTCTTTTTGCTGAACCTGGGGGGTGGGGGAGTGGAAGAAGATATTAGGAGATGTTCATTATTGTGTTTAGTCAATCATATCATTGTATATTTCTCCAATCTTACATATTTCTGAATTTTCTGATAAGAAAAGCAACAAAAATAGAAGGGTCAGAAGAACTCAGTGAAAGTCTGTTGATTGTTTAAAACCTATGGTGATGGTATGTGAAAAATAGATCCTCAAAGTTCTTAAGTTCATCAATATCAAAATATTTTAAAACCCTTAAGTTCATTACTGGGTTCTCTTTTAAAAGGAAAACTCATCAATATCATCATTAACAAAGACAGTCTCCAAAATGTATCTTACAAATAAAAAGATGAAATAAAATGTTACATGAAGAAAGTGCGAGGTAAAAAAAAAAAAAGTGTAACCCATTTCTCTATTGACTAACCAAATATTAAAGTAAGTCTCAGATATACTGGTGATTAAATGGGGAGGGAGAAGAATGAATAAGAAAGTTACTCTAATTTAAACAAAATTAATAAAGAAATGTTCCACATGGGTTTTTTTCCCTGTTTCTACTACTAATCATTTATCATGCAAATGAAAGCAGTAATGGAAAATGTAAAGAAAACAAATTCTTCTATATACTGAAACCGTATCCAGCAAGAGATAAGATTGAATATCAGAAGGAAAGGGTTGGAAAATTAGCTGTCTGTACAATAACTGGGAGGGAAACTGTTTTATTTAGCCTGGAGGGATTTTTTGTAGCAAACTGACTAAATTAAAATCCAGTCTATTAAATCCAGTATCATACTAGAAAATGCCTTTTCCTCGCACTTTTAGATAAATTTTCATTGATCTCATTTTACACATGATTACATTTTTAATGAGTTGTGCAATATTTCCAAGCCAATTTTAAATCCCTTCTCCACTCCTCCCTCGCCCCCACCCCACTTACTGCTAGCAGGATTAACATTTCTGATAAATTGTTGGACCAGAAAGAAGGAGCATTACCAAGATGAAATAAATTACTTCCATTTTTTTGCAGCTCTAAAGTGATAATACAAGAATACAAATGCCCACTGTCTAATTATGCCACATCTTCCAAAACATTTCACAAAAACATTATTTTATTTTTATATAATAGGCATGTTACCTTGTATTCATTATAAATGACCCTGAACAGTGTGTTGTCTGTTAGAAAAAAAAATTACATCCCAACACTGATCAAATAAACTTGCAGAGTATACAACTACCTAGAGAATCAATGGAGTGGCTTCATAAGCTGTAGACATGGAGACAATTAGAAAATCTACACCCTAAAGAACTTTTTTTTAAGATAGACATAATTTAAAACTTTCAAGAAAAATACAAAATAATTCTGTTCATAAGTGGCTTGGGAGGCTCATTCTGATGTAAGACCAGAGTACAGGAGAGAACCTTGAGACAGATCTCCAACCTTAGAAAGAAGGTGATTTTTCTCTGATAGTTTTTTCAGGGCTACCTGCCGAGAAGAAAGATGATTTCATGGGAGCTACTGGAATCCCAGCCTCTGTTCAAGAAAAGAAATCAGAAACCATCAAAAGTGAGATGCATGACTTCTATGAGAATTATTAAACATCTACTTCCCCCATAGTAACCACTTGTAGAATTCCAAAACTAAGAGCAAAACTCTGTAAAGAGATTAAACTTTCTAATTCAAAGACTTGATTATAAGCATAAACAAAATAAAGTTCAGCTCGCTGGTATTTACTAGAGATATACCTAAGAAGTATGAACCTTGAAAGATTGAATAAAAATATGGAAAAAGATTTGCCAGTAAACACTAATCAGAAGAAACTGGTAGAATAACGATTTCAAAGTAAAAATTTAATTTTTAAAAGGAATAGCAAAAAATTATATACGCATGAATGTGTATATGTATTTGTATATGTACATATATAAACACAACAGACAAATTCACACAGGCACACAAAGTATTAGTTTATGTTTCCAATACAATATAGCTTCAAAATTTAAAAAAAATCAAAAACTGACAGATTATAAGGAGGAAATGACAGGAAAGATTTAATAGGTTAATGGAAGATTTTTAAAAAGACACAATTGGACATGGAAGATCAAAAAAAAAAACAAAGACACAACTGAACTTCCAGAGACAAAAACTATAATCTGTGAGATTAAAAAAACACTCTATAGGATTAATAAAAGATTAGATAAAACAGAAGAAAAGCTATAACTGTTGGAAACTATTCAAAGTCAAACACAGAATAAACAAAAATAAAACCATCTGTAAACCATGGAAAAACCTCCAATAGCCAAGTATAATGTGTATTTGTTATCCCTGAAATATATGACACATATATGTCATATATATGAAATATATGACAAATATTTGAAAAACTGGCTGAAATATTTCCAAATTTTATGAAAACTATAGACCCTTTTGTCAGTGAATGCAAGTATGAAGAGAGCACCATGAATACCCTGGACTCACTATGAGAGCACAGATAGTAGCATCCCTACATGCCGCACACCACCTCTCTAGTCTAGGTGAATATTTGTACCTCGTTATGACCTCATCAAGTCACACTTCTGCTACATTATGTCTCATCTGAAGATGAAGTCTCCAGGACAGACTGCATACAATGGGCAACTGCTTAGGAAATCTCCCCTGCAGATAAAGAATCTTGGCATCCGGCTTCACAATTCCCAGAGCAGCACCCATATTGACTGGGCTTAACAGGACCTAACCACAGTTAGTAATGCACTGGGGTCCACTCAATCTAGATCATGAAGGTGGAGGAGATCATAGCCAGCAAAAGCCACCCACCAGTAGTCAGTGAGTCTCACAACTCCAAAATCAAGATGCCACTGGCCCCTACCAGATCCTGCATTGCCAGCACAAAAGATGAAGGAGAAATGAAAGTATACTTTCACAAGGTTTTTGTAGTATAAATATATATACATATACACACTATATATGTAGTATAGTTATAATATAAAATATACAATATCACTTGGAGGTACAATATGTTAAAGATATTTAAAGCAACCAAGTTACAACAGTTACAGGTAATAAGACAAAAAAAGGAGACAAAAGAGAATCATAATGATATTAATCTATAAAAAGCAAAAAAAAAAAGAATAGGAACACAGAACAGAGAAATATACAGAAAACAAATAGCAGTGATATAAATTTCAATCATCTTAATTATTATAATAAAAACCCTAAAGCCCATTAAAAGGCAGAGATTAACAGATTAAGAGGGGAAAAAAACAATATCAATCTCTATGAAGCTGAAAAAAAAAACTTAAAAACTAGAGGGAAAAATGATGGAAAAGATACATAAATTGAAAGAAAGTGGAAGTAGCCATAATATTATCAAATGAAGTACACTTCAGAACAAAGAAGACTGTCAGATTTTAAAAAGGTCATTTCACAATAAATGGTTTAATTCACCAAAAGAATATGAAAGTCAAACATTTATGTGCCCATTGAAAGTATGCACCCTTCAAAATATAGGAAGGAAAGACTTAAAAAATAGATTCATAATTATACTCTAAGATTTCCAACCATCCTAATAATTGATAAAACAAGTAGACAGAAAAAAAAAAAAACAGAAAACATGAAAAACACTATTAACCAATTTGATTCAATTCACATTTACAAAATACTCCACTGATTAATGGCAGAAAATACATTCATTTCACACATAAGATAGTCCATAGGAAAAGTCTTTAAAATTCCCAAAAAGATTCAAGTCACACAAAGTATGTTTTCTGATTATACACGAATTAAATTAGGAATCAGTAACAGAAGTTTCTGGAAAAATCCCCAAAAATTTTGAAGCTAAATAATATAACTCTATATAATCATAGTAAAGGGAAAAATCAAACAAAAATGACAAATTATTTTCAATAAGTAAAAATGAAATCACAACATGTTTAAATCTATATCTTTAATTCTGCACTATATTTCTTAAAAACAAAAACTTTTCCCTAAAATGATGGTTACATTTTGGAAGCTCATGAAATAGTGTAGATTCAAGATACAGTATAGTACCAATTTCAGCCTTGAATTAAAATCTTCATTCTGGCCTTGAAACAATTAATGGTATCATCATGACCACCAGACTCTTGTATTCATGGTACAGAAAGAATGAAAGTCAATCGATTTTATCAGTTTTTTATGCATTTTTCTAGTTTTATCTCTTTGTTCTGAAAAATATAAAAAAATTATGACAGTATTTAAACAAATACCCCAAACTGACCAATTTCTAGATCATCTTTATCACAGAAGCAGGTTTCAGGGAATTAAAGAGTTATAATAAAAATCCATGCCTGAGATTGAGCAATTTAACTCTTTTTAATGGCAGTGAACAGTAAATACATGACCAGAAACATAAAATATTAACATCAAAGTGAAATATAGGAAGGTTTAGAAAGTACTAAGGGCCTAAAGGAATGTAATCGAGAATTTAACAGGCTATAAAGTTCACAAGAGAACATGACAAGAATCTAATACTCAAAATAGTAAAAGCTCATCTCATATTTGTTTAACCTACTGAAAAATTCTCTGTAGTCTGGAGAGCCACAATCTAAGACTTCAGCAATGAAAATGTAATTAAGATATGCTAATACCAGACAAGAAAATAGTAAAACCTGGGGATGTGGGAATGTCTTCCACTCCAGTCAGGTTTATAGTATGTGAACACAGGAAGGAGGTTTCAAGGGATAGTGTGGAAGAAGTTTATGCTTCAAATGTTTCTGCTTCAAGAGAAGCCAGAAATCAGACAGCTTGGAGAGAGTTTCCATTGATAGAAACATCTCACAGACCAAGAGCAGGAACTTCTATTTCAAGGAAATTCTGTGAGCAGAATTCAGTCAGCTAGTCAACAAGACTAGTGCAGATGAATTTGACAACAACAGTTTCAAATACAAATTTCATGATGAACAAAAATATATATCAAGGCAAAAGCACCAATTTTGAAGTTGAAAACCAAGAGTCCACCAAAGCTGACTCCACCACTTTCTAAAGTGTGAGTTTTTTTCATCATTTAAATGCAATTTTATTGATTTACTATTGACTTATAATACTACGCAAACTTTGAGAATTCATCTTCTCACCTCAATATGTGTATATACACACTACACTTACTGCCATTCACCACTATCAAATTACCTCACATCCCCTCTATAATCATTGTATATTTTGAATAGTCTAAGAATTATGTTTGTTATGTTTTATAATTTTGTTTGTTTTGTTTATATTCTACATAGCCATCATGAAATTAAATTTTGTACTTGGTGGTCCTGAAATTTATGTAGTTGGGTCCCGTGTTTGGGATAACATCTTTTTTTTTAATTAATTAATTGATTGATTAATTTTCAAAGCAAGTGTACCTTTTTACATTCCCAGGAGCAATCAGTGCTTCTAATAGTATACATTCTTGACAGAATTTGGTGGTGTTGGTGATTTTTGTAGTTTAGCAGTATTCTATTTATATATATATAGAGAGAGAGAAAGATATCTATCTATATATTACATCATTGCCTACTCCGAGGTTCCCCCACCTCCCCAACATCCGTCAACCATCTTAATCCTCCATGCCCTCCACCTCCCCAATTTTCTCCCTCCTCCCCCTCTCCTGCTCCATGGTTCAGTTCTGTTGGCAGTCTTAAATTTTTCTTAACCATTTGTTTGTTTTTTCCTATATCCATCATATAAGTGAGACCATCCCAATTTTTCTTTTTCTTTCTGGCTAATTTCTGCTAATATGATTCCTTCTAGCTCCATCCATGTTGCTGCAAATGACATAAGTATGTCTTCTTTGATTGATGCATAATATTCCATTGTGTACATATACCATATTTTTTTAGCCATTCAGCAGTTTGGGGGCATTTGGGTTGTTTCCATATCTTGGCAATTGTAAACAGTGCTGCAATGAACATGCACATACAGGTGTCCTTTTTAATTAGTGTTTTCATGTCCTTTGGGTAGATTCCCAGTAGTGGGATTGCTGGATCTAATGGTAATTCCATAAAGTGTGAGAATTTAAGACAGTTTTCTGTTCATTTAAAGGTTCAAAGGTGGCTGGGCACGGTGGCTCGTGCCTGTAAACTTCAGCCTATGAAGCGGCCAGGGCTAGGGATCGCGGTTCGAGTCCCACCTGAGGCCCGTAGCGAGCTCTAGTTCCAAAAAATAGCTGGGCGAGGTGGCACACGCCTGTAATCCCAGCTACCTGGGAAGCTGAGGCTGGGGATTGATTGAATCTGTGGTACCCTGAGCACCGAAAGCCTGCGGTTCCATGGGTAAAAATAGCGAGACCTAGTTTAAAAAAAAAAACAAAGGTTCAAAGGCTCATTTTTTAAAATCAAAGAAATAGAGACATTAACAACGTTCTCACAAAGATATTACAAAAACTTGCTCATATTACACTTAGAATGGAGTTCAATAATCAGCATATAACAAGGCCAAAGTAAACAGTACCAATTATCAAGAATAATTTTGACCATTTCTCCAAAAGTACCAAAAAATAAAGGCTAGAACTGGTCAGTGATTGTCCATCAAAAAGGCACTGAAGATTTCTGAGAAAATCTAATTTATAAATTAAATGGTGCTACTTTAAAATGAGTAATGAGGCTGTAGTAGGTCTTCCACAAAGATGACTGTCATCAATTCCCTCATTCCTGTAAAAGTAATACACTATCCCCCCATACCCCAATCAAGAAGTAGAAGATACTTTCTACTTTCTTTCCCTTGAATTTCAGTGGTCTATTAACTTGGGTGAGAGGGACAATGTACAAGGTCAAGTCTAAGTCTGTATGACTTAGTACTAGCTACTTTCCCTTTTGAAGTCAGGTACAGTGGAGTAAGTCTAACCTGAGACCACCAACCACAGTGCATAGAGGTCCGTGCTAGTCACCAGGAAAAGAATATGTGGCAAAGCAGCAACGCATGAGACCTCTAAGTGAAGCTTTCTTGGACTGAAAGCTTTCTTGTACTTCAGTCCAATCAAAACACCAACAGAATACAAATAAGTTAGTAACCCTAGCTGACACATACAAGTCACCCAGCTAAGCCTGGTCAACTCACAGAAATATGAGGGAAAATGTTTTTGAGACTAGGTCTCGCTATTTTTCCCCAGGGTAGCACAGACTCAAGCAATCCCCAGCCTCAGCTTCCCAGGTAGCTGGGATTACAGGCGCATACCACCATGCCCAGCTATGTTTTTGGAACTAGGTCTCACTACGTGCCCCCAGCAGGACTCGAACTGCGATCCCTGGCCCCAGCTGTGGCTTCCTAGGTTGCTGCTTTTACAGGCAAGCACCAACTGCCCGGCCCAGGAAAAAAATCTTTTTTAAAGTTTTGCACAATAGATAAGTGAAGGAAAACTGCCAATTAGTGACTATATTTACTGAAACCAAATTTATTGAACCTGTAACTGAAATTGTCAAGTTGCTAGACAAACTTTCTTTCCTCTCTTAACAGGTTTTTATTGGGATGTGAGCACTAGGAGTTTCTGAGAGCGCTAGAAATGAGCATCAACCCCCAGAGGCTGATATGAGAGAGACACAGCTCCTGGACTTACTCCAAATTCACAAGGTAGGGTTTGCAAAAAGGGGCTCAAGAGGGGTGATTCTTACCTACAAATGGAAAAATGTTTTGAAAAAAATTTCTGACCGAGGCCATTTTGCTAATATTTCTTCTTTTCCTACACAGCACTGATATTTAGATATCAACCATAGCACTGATATTTAGATATCAACCATAATTGATCTTTTCAAATTCATAACTTTGTTGAGATGTTTTATGGTTATATAACCTGTTTGAGTCAGGGTTCCCCCACCACTTTCATGATTAATAAACTGGTTACCCTAATTGCTGTGATACCAGAAAATAGCTCTCAAAGGACAAGCTAAGCCAATAGATGCAGAGTTCTACATCCATGCTTGGTCTTCCCCCTTTGCAATTGTTTTTTCCCTTAGACTGAAATCCTTTCTTGGTTTTTAAATGATGTAACTGCCTAGTTACTACCAAGCAGTTATGAACTTAAAAAAAACTTTTACATCTCTTCCCACAAATTTTCTCCCCAGCCCATTTCCCAGATACTGTGGCAAGAGATGGCATGAAGAATAATTCTGAATGTAAAAACTTTCCAAGTCTGTAATGCCAAATTCAACTTAATTAATGAGGTGAAAATATTTCTCTCATTTGCTGATGGTGCCCTTACTCTCAATGAAGTCAGCGCAGCTTTCATTCGCCACAATTTCAAGACAGCTATTTACTGGATCCTCCAGCACTTATATTCATAATATAAAACAAGTTGTAAATTAAACATATTTTAAATAGTAGTCTTTAACAGCAAGATCAGGAAGACTTAACTTTTGATCTCACTATAGTCTGTCTTTATGTATAAAGCAGTATTCATTTCTATGCACATCTTCCAAAGAGATGAAAGACATAAGTTTGGGTTTTAAAAGACAGAAGAAAAAGGCAGCAAAAAAAAACTACCATTAATTTAAAAATATCTAATTATGTCACATGCTAAGGTGTGGGAATATTAAGATTAAACAATCCCAGCCCAGAAATCTCATGTGTTCATAGAGACAAGACACTGAATGAGAAACTACACCCAACTGTATTTTAAGTATGAAGAAGTTCCTACACAGATTTAGGTAGGAAGGTAAGGAGAAGAGTCTAAGGCAGTGAATGTGAGCAGGGCCTAGTTTGCTAGATGGTAGAATAGAATAAGGCACATTCCAGGCAGAGGAAATGGCCCAGAACAGAAGCTCACAAGCACCGTGCACCTACAAGAAATGTTAAGAATGAGTACCACAGCCAAAATCAAGGTGTCAACAGGGTAGATTCTTCATGAAAGGTCTGAAGGAAAATCTTTTTATACTACTCTACTAACTTCTGATGGTTGCTGGCAATTCTTGGTGTTCCTTGGCTTACAGGTACATTAGTCCAATTTGTGCCTCAGACTCACATGGTCTTCTCCCCTGGGTATCTGCATATGGCCTCTTTTACATAAGGACACCAGTTCTTGAATTTATAGCCCACCCTATTTCAATATGATTTAGTCCTAACTAATTAGATCTGTGAAAACTCAATTTTCAAGTAAGATCATATTCTAAGCTTCCAGGTGGATATGAACGCTAACTTGGGAGACAATTTTCAACCCAGTTACAGAGGCCATGCTGAGGAGTATGGATACAGTAAAATGCATGGTCCTAAATTCACTTCTAACATACATGCTTACATTTTTGTCATGTCTGTGAGCCACCCACACTTCTATTTGAACTCATTGCATTTTTATGTTTGAAAGGTCTGTTCCCTTTTCTTTTTGTTTTTTACTTGGACACATTTATTTTGAAAGAAAGCATCATAAAAAGTAAGTAAATTTTTAAAAGCCTCATATCACTATTATAAATGGAAATCTTGCTAGCTGTAGCTATAAGGTATCCATAAATTATCAAATATCTAATGAAAATTGAATCTTAAAAATGAAATGCAAATAATAAATCTCATTGTCTTACAGTATTGTGTGCCTGACAATAGGTTCCTTAGTGATGAAAATGGAACTGTTTGTGACTAGTTACAACTAAAGAAATTTGACTTATCTTCATTCAATTTAAAAAGTTTAGGTTCTGGCAGCTCTTTTGTCCACCTAATGTCAATGCAGGTACCTCTTTTTTTTTTCCTCCTTTTCCTGATGAACCTGTCTTTTTAAAACATTAAAAAAAAATGAGGTTCCACTCAGAAGGAAAAATTTTTCCTGACAGGCAAACAAAATCATGATTTAATATGTTTATTAATAAAAAGAGTCAAAAGATTTAATCCTTCCATGGACATGTAGGTTGCCCCAACATTTGAAAGTAGTGTTCCAATGGAAGTTTTTGTAAGGGGAAGTAATTATATTAATTTATCCAAAAATTTTGTGAGTGTTCCTGACCCAAAAACTAAGCTATGTCACATCAAATGATAGACAAAATTAGCAAATTAACACTAACATTCCATGAAAACAAGAACAATATATCTATCAGTCTGTACAGAGTAGTTCCCAGGGAAGGGTTTTAAGTGGTACCACTCACAGTCGTCAGGCTAGGGACTGGCTGCTGCAAACTGAATGCTGAATGCTATTTTAACGTTTTGCCTCTTGTACTAAAAGTGGAAGTCCTCTCAGGTTACTTTCAGTTAGTGAAAATAGGTACTAACACAGGTCTTTTGTAAAAGCACAGTGGCATGATACAAACTTTGGAAAGGCAGGGGATCCATTTTTGAATTCTGGGTCAGAGCAGAAAGAAAAGAACCACAAGAAAAAGAAGAGAGACTGAAAACAGAGAAACAAATTCTGAAAAAAGAGAAACTCTGGGAAAAGACCCTAAGGACATATAAGAGGTCAAGTAAAAGGCTGATAGAAGGTGGCCAAAACGTCTTCTGAAGCAGCAGGTGAAAGGATAACCAGAGAAGAAAAAAAAAAGACAAATAAGTGGGACTAAAAGTCCCTGGGTGTAATCATAATGGCAAGCCACATGAGCTGTCAACATGCATTTTCTCATTTAACTCTCACAACAACTTCGAAGTCGCCAACTACTGTTATCTGCACTCCACAGCTGGAGAAATGAAGGTACTGAGAGGTGATAAGGCTTCTCAAGCTTACACAGCCCATGAGAAATCAAGTAGGATTAGAGAAAGAGAGAGGAGCTGAAGGCATGAAATAAAAGGTGGAGGATGTTTCATGCAAAGTATAAATTGCTGTCACTTTCTGAATGTGGAGGCAAACAATGCTATGGTTAAATACCATTTCCTGCTCCACACGTTAAGAGTCAAGGCACAGAGAGTGACTGTTTCTGTAATTAGTTTATATAAAAGTGATCAGCAATACCTGTCTGAATGATCAGAAGAAACTGTAATGTCTTTAAAATGATTCACTGTGGCACAGACCTGATCAGAGGAAACAATGGGCTACACTCAAGGATGGGAAAGCAGCTTTCCAAATGCCATGCTCTTGACCCATGTGTAGATCATTTCTCAGTGACTTTTAAAACTTTCCCTTTTCCTATCACTTTGCTTTCAACCTAATGAAAACACAGCTTTAATCCAAAGTAGGAGAACTGATTGTATCTAAATTTATTCTGCTAGTTAAGAGATCCAGAGGCAACTACTGATTTACATTTTTATCACTACCTTTTTTAAACTTGATTTAAAAGTAGTCTGTCTGTTGGCCCATTGTTTTAACAAATTCCTCTAGCTTCCTGGTTTTTAATCAATCTTTCTTTTAATACCTGTCATTTCTCATGAACTTCTGAAGTATTCTGCTTCATGATGTGAAAAGTTTGGATGTGAGATTTTATTTCCCTTTCTAGGTTGTATCTCTGAAGCTAATGGCATCAAGGGAATTTTAACTTCATATGTCTCTGAGACTTCTTTCAAGGTGTGTTGATAGTGCAAGTATCAACTGGGAATTACAACTGTACTATCAACTGGGAATTATAACTGGGGTTATAAACTGGGGATTTATGGATTTATCTATCTCTTAGAAAATACATAATTTTAAGACTTACCACACCTGAAAAAAGAGTTCTGTCTGGCATAAGTATAAAGTGACAGTTACTACATATGATTCAGGTTGCCTTTTTCCTTAGGCATTTTCTTTCATGAATGTATGAAATCAAATGATTTTTATTATTTATAACAAACTTCTAAATATAAAAATATTGGGGTATACAATGATGTAAAAAAAGTGTATATATATACATAATATGTACATATATAGTATATTATACATATATAGTATATATACTATACATGTATATAATCAATATGTGTATATGTAGTACATACATATATGTATATGCATATATGTGGAATGTGAAAGCAGGTTGAGAGATGGAGTTTTGGATAAGAGGAAAACTTTATTTTTTGCTATTTTTAGCAGTTACTATACTTGTGCAACTTACTATACACTACTCCTTATTAGATGCAGTTACTATACACTACTCATCAGATGTTGCTGATTTGATGAGACTGCCTTACCTAGAGTTCTCCCTTCTCCTAAAAGGAGAGGCTGCTTAGCAAAAGTTTTAGACTATATGACTGACTATGCTGTTAAGAATTTTATTGGCATTGGGTGGTTTTTATGTTGTTTTAGATGCCAGAGTTTTTTAAGCTGTGTTATTTTAGTTTTGGGTACTAATTTAAGGCAAATCTTGTCTTATTATTTTTATAACCTTTTCATTTAATTTTCTCTTTTCCTTGAGAGTTTTCTCCTGTTATCTAAAGCTCCATCTCTCAACCTGCTTCCATATTCCACACATATATGCATGAAGTATATGTGTGTATGCATGTGTGACCAACATGTGTGTACATTACATGCACATGTGCATATCCATACATATATGTGCACGTGTATGTGCACATGTATGTATGTGTAGCTGTATGTGCACTATATTGTATATGCATGTGTATATCTATATATGTATATGACATATATGGTATGTATTAAATACTATGTTCTATGTGTTGCATGTGCTGTGTACATATATAACATGTATATTGTATATACACATATAGTATGTGTATACTATGCACGTATACATATACATAGTATATATACACATATACATATATAGCATATACATATATAGTATACATGCATATATAATATACATATATGTGTATATATGGCATAGATGTATATATAATCAATATATGTATATAGTATATATGTATATATAATCAATAGAAAGTATAAATATACAAATCCAAGATCTCTACCCTTAAGTGTTTACATATCCTCACCCCAGATATATACACACCTGTGTATGCATACACACACAAGCACACATACACAACTCTGCCTGCAGATTCTCTCTGGCCATAGAGCCATGCCTGAGGTGCTCAGGAACTAATTCAGAGAATTAGAAGACCAGGTTTCAATCAACAATAAATAAAATACAGTGGAGAGAGAGTCTAACTTCCTCGCTGTCCTGCTGGGACCACTCTGAGGTATGCAACATACATACACCTTTTGTATGGTCCTCAGCAGGACTGAACCCCAGGTGCTTTCAACAGTCACAGGCATACCAGCCATCTTAAATTGGTTTCTTTCCTCCTATCTCATTTCCCCACTCCCCTCCTGGAATATCCTTAAATCATTTCCAAATAAACTACTTACATTCAGAGAGATTGCTGATACTGGTCCACACAAAAACTGGCACATAAATGGACCTGAGGCAACATTATTCATAATAGCCAAAATATGAAAACGCCCCAATGTTCATCAAACAATGAATTCATTGATAAGCAAAATGCAGTGTATTGATACAATGGAATATCATCCAGCCATAAAAATTGAGTATTAATATATGCTAGAACATGAAAATGTGCTCAAGAAAGAAGGCAGACAAAAAAGAGATCATGTGTTATTTGATTCCATTTATATGAAATGTACAAAATAGGCAAACTCAGAGAAAGAAAGATTAGTAGCTTCCAGGGGTTATGATGAGAGAAGAATGAGGGAATTATTAATAAATGGGTATGGTATTTTTTCCCAGAGTGATGTAAATGTTTTAGAATGAAATAGTGGTGATGGTTGCACAAGTCTGCAAATATACTAAAAACCACTGAATTGTGTACTTTGAAAGGATGAATTTTATGTCTGACTTTTATTTCATTTAGAAGGGAGACAAAGAAAGAAAAGAACGGAGGGAAGATAGGAGGAGGAGATGAAAGAAAGTAGGAAAGGAAAAGCAAAAGCTGTCACTGCCAGCCCTTGCCAGGTGTCACAACGATAAATGACGTTGTGTTTTACCATAGTTCAGGATCCATGGCCCCTGCAAAAACTCAGTCCACTGCAAAATGTACAAGGCATTGGAAGCTATCATACACTGGTCCTGAGCCAGAGGAGGCAGGAAGATGTGCCCTTGATCATCCCTTCCTCCTGCCTATTGTTCTCTTCCCATTGGCCAAACCTACCTACAGTCTCGTTAGCAAGGGAACCTGAGAAACACAGACAGGCAGTATTGTTCTTATACTAAAGAGGACAGGGGAAGCACAGGGAGTGGATTGAGAACAAATGAATGAATATTTTATGATGTATAGAACCCCACCACTTAAAACATTAAACTCTTCCTAGATGATGATATTACTACAACCTAGTCAATAATGGGAAGTAGAATCTCAAAGTCCAAAATAAGTACTCAGTGAATGTTTATGTGTAGACAATGGAGGAAGAAGGAGACAATTATTTCAGTAACTACATTTTAAAAAGAACACCAAGAATTACTTTAATTAAGCATTCTTATTTGGCATTCTTATTTGGTCTTATGGTTCACAAAATTAATTGTGCATTTAGAGATACAGAGTAAAGGGACACTGTATATGCCCCCTCAGGAATTCTGTCTATGGAAGGGGAAAAAAAGTACTAACCAGGCCTGGTTAATATAAATTAAAAACTCATGGATCTTAACAGAATGAAAAGTGTTTATTAAATATGTAAAATTTAATAGCATATCCCTCTCAACACCTCAAAGAGTTTGTAACTGAGAGGGTAGCTTTTAGGAAGGTGCCCAAGAACCCTCTACTCTCATGGAATTTCATTCAATCCAAACATCACTACGTTGGATATTCTGCAGGCCTCTCCCCACCCCCAACTTATTCATTTATTTATTTTTGTTGCAGTCTTCTTAAACTATACTGCCACATAACTATTGCCAACATAATTGCTGCTCACTTCAATATATTGCAAGTAATACCTACTTAAGTATAGAACACAGCTGTAGTTTAAATTTCCAGATGAGAACAACTGGACTGGGGGGTAACAGGAAAGGGAAGAGAATCAAATTTAGACTGACTCAAGTTTTTATAAACCCTCCCAAGAACACTTAAAATCCCCAAGCTGTGATGGTTCCAAACAACTCTTCGCACTCAGATGACCAGATACTACTCTGAAAACTGTGAGCTGTTGCACCTTGCTGCTAATTTCATCCCTCAAAATAATGTTGGCAGAGAATCGACTCTTGCAGGCATTAATATGAACTGAGGCTAGAATCCTGCTGACTATATGAATGTCTTTAATCTAAGATAGATGTCATATCTTTAAGAAATCCTAAAACAGAATTATTAAAGCTTTCTTCTAAAAAAAAAAAAAGCAGGAGGTTCTTTTTCTTTCATATAAGCACGTGAATCATAAAGCAAATTTCTTCATTTTGCTCAAGGCCAAAACAAAGTCAAATAAAATAAAGCAAAAGATAAACATCTATCTCTGAGGCCATACTTTCCTTGTTTCTACCTTTCCTCCTGGATAATCCTCAATATTAACATAGCTTAAGAGGATGGAGTGACCAGAATTGGGAAGGGCAATGGATAAAATTCATCAAAAAAGTAAACGTGACTACCAACCCATTGCAAGCAAAAATCTTCAAGGATAAAATATTTCCAGGCAAATTCACAAATAACAAAAAACTGAGTCACCATTATAGTGAAGTCAGACTTTTCAAAAGTACACTGAAATACACCATTTCTTTGGGCTTCTGGTCATACTTTAAAGCATAGTATAGCACCTAAACTTTTTTGCTTCTTGGTATATATTTATGAAAAGTAGAGCCATGTCAAGGAGTGAACTAGCAGATTTTTGTTCTGAGACTTTATCAGTCATTAATACTTAAAATGGGAGGGTATTTAACTAGAATGCTTTAAAATCATTTATCTCTCCAGAACTCCAGACGAAAATTATAAAAAGGAAAATTATCAACACTTGATAATATATTTGTGGGAATCAGCAAGTGTATTAACTTTGTAATATATAGAATAGTAATTAGAGATACTGTGCCAATATATTTACTCAGTATCTTAAAACATAGCAAAGCACTACCGACAATAAAATTTTTCCCAAAAGTGACTTTAAGAACATCTCTTAATTTGCTTAATGAAGAGAATTCTCAACTACCAGTTTATTTTGTTTTCATCTTATTGAAATAACCAGAAGAAATGTAAAATTCCTAAAGCTATAGTATTCACTACCTCTTGATTACTTACACTATGCACAACCCAGCAGGAAGTATTTTAAAATACAAAATATTTAATAATCTTATTCACGTGGAATAAAGTGTAGAGCACCAATGTAGAAAGAAAGGTCCATTTTTCTAAGGCTATGTTTGCAACTACCTAAAATGGAAAAAGACACATGGGAGTATTCTGGATATATGAAGACTCATGAAGACAAAGCCGAGCATACTAGCCAATGTGCTTGTAATAATTACTAAACATCAAAGATAGAACTGCACAATAGTATATTGTTTGCATAATCTTTTCCATTAATGTGATAATAAAATGTGACTAGAAAATTCTGTGCTCAGATTACCATTGCTTCTAAAATAAAGACAAAGGCTGTATCTATGCACTTTGTCTCAGATTCTCAGATGTTACTGTCAGCACTTCTTATCGGGTGCCAAACAATTTAGCAATTAATAATACAATGTCTTAGGCAATTTAATTGCTTGGTATATTGATCTCATCTTGCTAACTAGATTGAATATTCATCTGTATTCCCAAATTTACTTGCACATGTAGCAGGCGCTGATAAGCATGTTTATCTAAATTGTCATTTTCCTTAAGGGAAAGAAATCTGTCCAATATTTACCATTAAGTCATTAAAAGCATACTGATTTAGATAGATAAATAAGCTGCGGTTACTAGCCTATAAATACATTGGCTGACATTCCATTCACCATTTTATTGTGCTACTTTCTTTAATAGTCAAAAGTTAATAGTTAAAAGTTGATATTTTCATGACTGGGACAAGTCATACATAATAAAGAATTGACAGGTCTTTCATTTATATTTCCTAAATATTTAAGACCAACTTAGAGGTCTGTTGTAATTGAAAAAAAATACAATAAAGCTAATCTGTTGTGTAAATAAATAGTAAAATAGTTTAGGCTATTACTAAGAAGATGGTTCTTTTGTCTTCTATTTGTTTTTCCTGTTTTTTGTGTATGAAATATAGGATGAAACATATGTTTCAAAGTAAAAATATTAATAAATTCACTACTAGTAAAAATTCCACTCAGATGAATAGAACACTTAAATGTCCTTAATGCCCCTTGTGGCCCTCCCCATCACAGAATCTGAAGCTTCCAGAGGCAACTTTCTTTATAATTTTACCAATTTTATACGAACACCCAAACAAGATGCAGTTTAATTTGGGCACATTGGGTCTTTATATAAACAAACACATGCTGCATGTATTTTTTCAGTGCTGTTATTCCTTTGCCCAATGTTGTCCATTCTCCAGGTCCATTTACAACTTAGATATTAAGTTATATGTACGGTCAGGGCACTACCTCTATTCAAAACCCTGCAGCAAATGCTCAACCCTTCTTAGTAAAGGCAGTAATGTCAATGAGGCTCTCCAAGATTTGAGAACAAAGCTCAAGTCTGTAAATTATTTGTTAATAGAGTCCATGCTAAAAAGTATGGAAACTGAGTGTTTAAAAATGTTTATGGCAATTTAACAGAACAGTGTTATGTTGGCTGTATACTTTGCAAAAATTTCTGTAAAAGTACTGATCTTTAATAATTTGACATTTTTTAAAACCTTAAATTTTCTGAACAGTTTGAAAGGTACTGACTTAAACTTTCCAACTTCTCTAAATTTCTTACCAGAATGTGGCAGCATCTGGAACAGTTGTGTTCTAGTCTCAGAGCTCCAGTCCTTCCCACCCAGCAACAATAGGGACTCAAGTGCAAACACTGCAGAGCCCAAGCCCACATGTAAATGCTCCACTCACCCCCCTCCAACACACATAATTATATACAACTAGTCACCCCTAAGCAAAGATGTCACACCAAAGTCATGAGCCAGCCTTGGAAGAAGGGAGCCGGAGCATATTGCACAGGGAATGTCAGTGTCCTGTGTTAACCATAGCAGGCAGGCTCCACATAGTTGTACCCTTTGGTCATAAGGGTACCCTTGTCCCAGAAGCAGGAATACAGTCAGAAGCTGTCTAGGAAATGTAGCATCTGAATTCTCCCCAAGGAGCTCTCTGAAATCTGACCATTGATTCTCTCTCAGATTGTTATAATCTTTTCTGCGTTTATAGACCTTTCTTTTGTTATTTTATTCTTTTCATATCAGCTCTTGAATCATCCTCAGTTTTAATGGGGTCAATTTTTTATAAGTCCTCAATCATATTGCAGATAAATTCATTATTTTGAAAAAAATTATTTATTTTTAACTGAGGTAATATTAGGATACTTCCATCAGGTATTATCATCATAGTGCACCAGCACCAGCTCTCCCATATTCCACAATCATCATTGTACTTACTTCCTTCTTTGTTATTACTCTCTCCTACATCCTTTTTCTGGCTTGGTGCATTAGCTCCACAGTCATCTTTCTGGGGTTAGCAACCTTCCCCTCTATGCTTAATGTTCTTGTATCATACTTTAAAAATCCTTTACTACTTCAATATTATGAAAACAATCCCCTACTTCAGATTAAAAAAAAATTTAACTGTAGCTAACTCATAGGTCTTAAATCTGGTAATTTTGTCTGTATATGGTGTGAGGTAGGGGTAAATTTCCATTTTTTTTAATGCCATATCCAAAACCAGATATCTCAACACCATTGATCATAGATTCCATCCTTCCCTCTTCTGATCAGAACATCTATCATCTATCAAAAAAAAACATTTTATGTGTGGGTCCCTGGGTTCCCTTAGACACTCCTGTATCTCTGTCCTTGTAACAATGCCAAAGCATTTCAATTATTAATGTTTCATAAGTTTGTGAGGCAATTTTCTGAACTTTATCCTTTGCTTTTAAGAATACTGTGGTTATTCTTTAAGCCTTACACTGCCAGATAAGCAGATTATCAAATTTCACAAAGAAAAATAAATCCTGTGTGAATTCCAGACAGAACTGCATTGAATCTAAATCAATTAAAGGAGAATTGACATCTTTACCATACTGAATCTTCTAATCCATAAGCAAGGTTTATGTTTTCATTTTGTTAAGTGTCTTCTTGTCTTCTGTAATATTCTTCAATAACATTTTATAATTTTTTATAAAGCTCTTGCATCTTTTTTGTTAAGTTTATTCCTAAGTATTTCATATCTTTGCACTATTATAGGCATGTTTTTATTCATTTCTGAATAAGTTCATTTCTAAATGTTACTAGCATGTAGAAGTATAATTGATTCCATTATTTTACATTCAACTACATTTCTAAACTCACTTATTAATTCTAATAAGTTATCTGTAGATTTCTTTGTATTTTCCACACAGTCATACCATCTGCAAGCAGTGATAGTCTTCTTTCCTCTTATTAAGTCCTGATGAATTTTATTTCTTATTCTGTTAAATGGTGTTGTCAGAACCTGCCAGAGACATTGAAAAAAAAAAAAAAAAACAGTTCTAGGGATAGCCTTGTCTTTTACTAATCTCAAACATAAGGCTTCAAAGCTTCACCAGTAAGTATAACAGTTCCTTTTCATTGAAACCTTTAATCAAGTTAAGGAATCTCCCTTCTTGTCAGTTTGTAAGAGTATTTCCTAATTGTATGGTAAATTTATCAAATGCTGTATGTGCATCTATTGAAATGATCATAGCATTTTTTTCCTTTAATCTTCTAATATGGCAAATAGCATTAATTTTTAAATATTAAACCAACCTAATACTCCATAGACCAAAAAAAAGGTTAATGATTCTTAATCATTTACATATGTTACAAGTTTCAACTTGCTAATATTTCATAGAAATTTTTACATATATTTTCATTATAATATTTGTCTATAATTGTTTATTATACTGTATGTATCAAGTTTTGGTATCAAGAATATAGTAATTTTTTAATACAAATCTGCTTTTCTTCTATGCTCTGAAATGGCATAAATTCAAAATATCTTCTTGAATGTGAGTTTTGCATGTATTGGACTTTTCTTTGGGAAACAATTGTAGCTTATTTATGGCTTTGCTTTTCTTTGGGTTTTCTATTCTTCAGTTTGGGAGATTATATATTTTGTAGCATTTTTACCATTTCTTATCCACTTTCAAAGTTATGGTCTCAAATTCATCATTTTAGCTTCTTATCATTATAACATGTTTTCTTTTCAATCTTAACAATGATTATTATTTCTTAATTTCCAACTAGGGGGTTGTCATCTATACCAGTAACTTACTTAGATTTTTTGTAGATTTTCTGCATTTAAAGATTCATTTATGTTGTACTGATGTCTGCTTTAATGCTTATTATTTTCTTGCTTCTACTTTCTTTGCTTTGAATTTCTTTGCATTACATGACTTTCTTTGCATTAAAGATTACTGCATTAATTCTTGCCTTCTTTTTTAAAAATAATTTTATTTTCTTCATACAGATTTAGTCATATATGTATAGTCAAGGCCCCTCATTTTCCCCCTTCCCCATCCCCTCCTTTCTTTTCTGTTACATATAAAGCCATAAAATTCTCTATAAAGTCTACTTTAGCTGTACTCTACCAGGTTGACATTACAACTTATAAATCAGTTCTAAATATTTTCTAATTTTCATAATGAGTCCTCATTGACTTTAATTTATTAGAAATGGTTTAATTTCCAAATGTATGGGTTTTTTCATTTTTTATTGATTTCTAGGCTAATTACATTTTAATAGTCAAGTATATTTTTCTTGCTTATTAACTACATATTTGTATATTCTAATCTCTCCACCCTGTTTATCCCTATCATTTAGCTCAAGTTGATAGTACTTAGGTTTACAATTTAGTCTCTAGAAGATTACTATTCTATTAAGATCCTGTGGTAGGTGGACATATGTGCCACATCCAATATGAATTTTAAGAGGCTAGTCAGAACCTATAGCCAACTCCAACACTGCTCCTTGTCACTTCTGAAGTGAAATGATGACAAAACAATGGAGCTAACTAATTTCTGCTCTTTGCTGGATATATATCACACTGTTAAAATATAGTAGACCAATATCATCTTGTAACTGAAAGTGGAAAAAAAGCCCCAACTGTTTTAGGAATATCTTCCTTACTGATCAACACATGGTAATCTGAGTCTGAGTCAGTACAGTCCATTCAGAACAGGAGCATTTGTTATCTCTGCAGCAGCAAAATTATACTTACTAGTGAAAATGGTGTTTGATACATACCTCTTTAAGAAAAAGTTGACGTTCTATAGTCCAGTAAAAAAGCAAAATAATAGAATTCTTAAATGCAAAAGAAAGGTCAAGCTATTAATTCAAAATTCTAGCTATGATCTAAAATCAACCTATGTAGATCAAAATTCTAGCTATGATCTAAAGTGAGTTATTCAGTGAATATCATGGGACAATATTTCCAATCTTCCATTGTTGGTCCTATGTTTCAACATTTTCCTATTAGTGAAGCTGTCTATTACTCCTCAGTTTTGTCTCTGATTCCTTAGACCTTGCAGATACTACCTGATATTCAAAAGTCAATAAAAGACAGTTTAGGTTGCATGAACTTGCATCAGTGCAAGTACCACCCAGGTGATCCAAGATCAGCAGTCCAGACTTGACATTTTTGCTACCTGTTGCCAGATTCTGGTTACATCCTTTGGAACTTCATACCTGATTCTGACTTTTTTATTCAATGATGAATTTGGCCTCCTGGTTCTGGCCTATGGATCTTAGATTTCTGATCATCTATGCACATAACTAATTGCAGCATTACCCCATACTCTAGAAGTAACAATTTATCCATCAGCCTTGATCCTATGGCTCTCTCAACAGTCAGTTTTGTTTCCTCAAAACTCTTTATTCTCTTCTTTGCCTGATCACCCCAATGACAAGACAGAAGGAATCCAACTATTTGTCAACTAAATTTTATTTCTCCAGATAAACTCTATATTATCTGACTTTATGCTCTATTAAGATATAGAATACTTGGTCATCTTCTTTCATTTATTCATATTCCTTTTTAAAAACTATTTTCCTTAGGTGAAGGTGAGTGTGTTAGAAACACCACTGACATTAATTATATTTCTGAGGATTATAATCATTCAAGTCAACTCAACTCAGTGATAACTGTGAAGCAGCAGCTCAACGATATAATAAAAACAGAAAAATAAACTATAATCTTTGCACAGCTATAAAGAGAAAGTTAGACAATTGTTTGTCCAGATAAGGAAAAGTCTACAAACCACAAAATAAAGTGAAATGTTATAGGAACACCTATATTAAAGATGATAGAGGTGCGGGGGGTGGGATGAGAGTAGAAGCAGTAAGAGAAACAATTACCAAGACCCCATTCCCTTGCCTGTACTCACAAAGTTTGACAAATTGGGATATCTGAAGAATTAACCTAAAAATGGAAACCAAACAGAAAATAACAATTACATAAGATAATGGGGGAATTGTCATCGCCAACAATTAGAGGGCAGAAAAATATAACTAAAATCAGAAAAATCACAAAGATGATACAAAGAAATACTTGAACTCAGTAGGAAATGACTCCAAAAAAAATAAGCATGACTGAATACCAAGAACCAAACAATACAGTACATAAAATAAGTGTCCTATATCATTTTAAAGAAATGGCTTTGTCCTTTTATTCTTTCAATTGGTTCTATTTTCTACTCACTTGAAATAATTCATTTAAAAACCTTTTCATATGGGGTTGTAAAAAAAATGTTGTCCATCTACAAGCAAAACCTCTGTATACAAATTACACATTCTGACTTTTATAGTCTTTATTGGACAGTCTATAAATGTCATAATGCTACACCGCTGGGATCTAACACCAAGGGTTAGCTTTGTTCACAGGCATTTTTCTTTTATATTCTTTTTGAGAAAGACAGCAAAACTGTCTTCCTCTGCTGGAATTATGTTTAGCTTAAGTTTGTTTGAAATGGTATGTAAAGACAGAAATGGAAAGACTGAAAACAGTGGTATTAATTAAGAATCACATCAAGGTAAAGACTTGGTCTTATAATCTATAGAGATACAAAAACAATATCATTCAGCACAGCCTTACACTATATTTTTTAGATGGAGATTGACATATAACATTTATTTTGGGTGCACAACATTGCGATTTCATATTTGTATGTATTAAGAGGAGGTTCCCTGCTTTGCTGCCAGGATGATATTCTGATAACAGTCCAGATGAGCACTGGACCCAGAAGATTCATAACTTTAGGTGAAACTAGAGTACCTCTTGGACAATGGAGACTGCACCAGAAGGGACAATGAGGAAATTCAACTTCATACAACAAAAGGTGGGTAAAGAGAGGCACCTGGAGATGATGGTGCAGGAGGAAGGCTGTCGTGCGAATCTAAGAGCTGTGTTCCCATGTTTGGCTGGTAGCAATTGAGAAGGAAGAGCTGATTAGTTTGTAGGAGCACCTTAGTATGGATAAATATTTGCAGAGGAACTGAGGTATCCCAGGTGGACCAGGTATCATGGTAAAAAGACAGGGTGCAGAATAACACTCCCACCCCTCTGCCCAACCCTTTAGGGACTCAAGCTGATCCTACTAGGCAGGATAGGATACGATAACTGTAGAGGCTCTAGTGTGGAAATCCAAAAAGGATGACTTTCGGCAGTACCACAAACATGAGCCATTTCCACACACCACTTTCACCAATGATTGAATGCCTCATGGCTGACTGACTTGACTGAGCAGCTTCAGAACAGTTCCCTGATACATATAGCTTCATCTGTTGCAAAAGTATTAATTCTGTACCCCCCTTTCTTTCTTTTTCTCTCTTCCCCCCCTCCTCAAATATACACAGCATTGCAGAAAGTTACTAAATTTGGGGGGTGGGGATATAACATATGACACTTTGAATCCTCAAGAGAATGTTTCACCATAGCTGGCCATGGTGGCTTGTGCCTATAAGTGACAGGCTATGAAACGGCTGGGGTTAGGGATCACAGTTCGAGTCCCACTCAGGGCAACACAGCAAGACCTAGTCCCATCAAATAGCAGGGCATGGTGGCGTGCACCTGTAATCCCAGCTACCTGGGAAGCTGAGGCTGGGGATTACTTGAGTCTGTGGTACCCCGGGCAATGTTAGCCTGCGGTTCCATGGGCAAAAATAGCAAGATTTAGTCTCAAAAAAAAGAAAAGAAAAGAATATTTTACCACAGAGGACAACTATCCAAAACACAAACACAAAGACATGGGAGACCTTCACTTCCCATCATACATAAAATTCAAAATTGCTGTGAATTTTGACATTGCCATGATAATGAATCATTCAAAAAATGAAAGAAAATACATAAAAGCTGACTGAAGATATACAAAAAACTAAAAAATGTCCTGAGAAATAAAAATGAATAGAGAAGCTGAAGCTCTAATTAAGAAAATAATAAAGATGCAGATGTAAAAGAATCAATAGAGGAGATAAAAATTTCTGAAGCAAGCTATGCAAATAGAATTACCAAATGGCCTTTAATTTGTTTTTGAGTTTATTTCTATGTACAGTGTAAGATAGGGGTCCAGTTTCATTCTTTGACATGTGACTGTCCAGTTTCCCCAACACAACTTTTTGAGGAGACTCTTTCCTACTCTGCATTTTTAATATGTCACATTAGTAATACTGATGATGAAAGAGGTTAAAAAACACAAAATTTCAGTTATTAAATAAATACTAAGAGTATAAAGCACTATGTAATGACTACAGCTAACACTGTTATATGATAAATAAGAAAGCTTTTAAGAAAGTCAATCCTAAAAGTTTTCATTACAAGGAGAAATTTTTTCCTTTTCTTCTTTCATTGTTTTCTGTTGCACTTATATGAGAAGATGGATGCTAGTTCAATCTATTGTGATAATCATTTTAAAATAAATAAACTATCATACCATGTGCCTTTAACTCATAATAGTAATTTTATGATTTTTTCAATAAAAACAGATACTGAGCATAGACTGTTTATGTGTTCTCTTCTGTTATCAATTTCTTCAACTTTTCTTATAAAGAAAACCACTGTTGTAAAAACAATTTCCTGAACTCCCAAAGGATTCTGGAACTAAGCTTGTTTACTGACACATGACTTAAGCTGGGCATGTACATCATCCACAGAAGACTTAGCACTTCTTGAAATGGAAAACAGCTTTCTTCCCTTAACAGTGAGCCTAAGAACTTCTGAATATTTAAAATTTATTATAGTTTACCTTGTCTTCATTTGTATTGGCCTACATCCTCTCAGGGATATTTTCTTACCCCCTTTTTACAGTAGATATTTAAGATGGTGTACCACCAGCTAAACTAGTAAATGAAGCCCATTTGACTCAGATGACACCTCTTTCCCATATTCCTAATTCACAGTATCCAGATGCACCCATTATACATCCAAACAGTACCATCTTGTTCATTTTATTGAGAATTTTAACTCACTTATAGTAATTACCAACATATTTTAATTATAATATCTTATTTTGCATTTCAATTTATTTATATTTATCTTTTCAATCTTTTATTAACAGATAAGACTTACAGAAAAATGCACAAATTCAAAGTGTAAACAGACTGAGTAAATTGATATAACCAGGCCCCTGATAAACACTACATTGCAGTATGCCTGAAGCCCCTCCCCTTTATGTTTCCTTCTAGTCAACCCCAGCTCCACAAAAGCATCCAATATCATCACTAACATCATAAATAACTATTTTTCAACTTTATATATGAATTTATAGACTTTTACACTGTCTTTGACTCCTTTCACTCAACATTATGTTTGTAAATTCATTGCAAATACCTGTAGATCATTCATTGTCATTGACAAGTTCTTGCTATGAAAGTATTTACCCATTCTATCATGGACTCTATCATTGATTGTCATTTGGGTAGTTTCCAGTTTGAAGTCTTAAGAATAATGCCGCAAATAGTTTTCATAAATGTATTTTAGAAGTATTCTTAGGAGTGATTTTCTAGGTTATAGACCATGTACATTTTAGCTTTAGTAGATAACTGCCAAAGATTCAAAGTGGCAGTATCAATTTACATACCCACTAACAATGTAAGAATCTAGGTGCTCCATATCCTCAATAATACTGTTTTCCATATCTTAAACTTTAGCCATCCTAAAAGGTATTTTATGGTCTCTCAATATGGTTTTAATGTTCATTTCCCTGATCATCTTTCTAGCTATTGGTCATTTGGACTCCTGTTACTATAAATATGTCTGTTTAAGCCCTTTGTTTATTTATCAATAAATTATCTCTTACTTCATCATAGTTCTTTATCTGGATATGGGAGGTTTGTCAGATAAATATGTCACAAATATTTTCTAAAACTCTTTTCACTGTCTTAATGGTGTCTTTTATCATCAGAAGTTCTTAATTTTAATAGCATTCTATTTACTATTATTTTTCTTTCATGGTGAATGAGCATTCTTTAATCTGCATTAGAAAATTACAAAATATTTTAATGTTTCCATCTAAAAACTTTATCATTCTACCTCTCGCATTCAAACAGGTAAAAGCAAAAAACACAGAAACAATGTAGAGAAATGTGAAGTAGAGTTTCAGATATATTTCTCCAACTGAACCAAAAAATTATCTCAAAGACTATCTTTTCAAAAATCAGATGACCTTATAATATATGAATCTGTTTCTGAATTCTCTCTCCTACCACATTAGTCAATTTTGTGAAATTTATAACAAATTACATAACTTCTTTTGAGTTTTTCAATTAATAAATGTGATGTCTGTGGGAATTACTTTTTCTAAATTTTATCTTTTTAAAAATTATATCTTTTTTAGAAAGATACAATTCATATACTATAATTTTTACCCTTTTTTAATTTAAATAATTTTTTATGTATGTATTTCACATCTTTGTATTCCCTGGGGTTCACCCACTACCTCCCCTCCCTGACCACTCCACCTGATTCCCAACCCCACCCCAGTTGTGTACTTTAGTTTTGTTGTTAGCTTGTTTTGATTTTTCTTCCTGGCCTTTTGTTTGTTTTTCCTATATCCCATATATTAGTGAAGTTTCTGTCATTTTCTTTCTGACTTGTTTCTGCTAATATGATTTCTTCTAGGCCCATCCATGATATCTCAAATTCATCATGTTTGTCATTTTTAACTGGTGAGTAATATTCCACTGTGTATATATACCACATCTTTTCCATCCATTCATCTCTTTTGGGACTTTGTTTCCATGTCCTTGCAATTATAAATAGTGCTGCAGTAAACATCTGAGTCCAAGTGTCCCTTTGCATAGTATTGAGGTCTCCCTTAGGTAAATTCCCAGAAGAGCAATTGCTGGGTCAAATGGTAGTTCCATTTTCATTAGTTTGAGGGTTCTCCACCAACTTTCCATAGTGGCTAGACCAGTTTACATTCCTACCAGCAGTGTAGGCATATACCTTTCTCTCCGTATCCACGTCAACACTTGTTGCCCATTTTTTTGATGTGGGCCATTCTCACTGGTGTAAGGTGGTATCTCATTGTGGTTTTGATTTACATTTCCCTGATTACTAGTGATGATGAGCACTTGCCTGTTGGCCATTTGTATTTCCTCTTTGAAGAAGTGTAAAATATGGAACGCTTCACAAATTTGCATGCCATCCTTGCACAGGGGTCATGCTAATCTTCTCTGTATCATTCTAATTTTAGTGTATGTGCTGCCGAAGTGAGGACCCTTTTTAATGGACAGACTAATGGTTTTCAGTATATTCAAAAGGTTGTATAACTATCAACACTTTCTAGTTCCAGATATTCTCATTATCCCCGAAAAACTCCTATCATTAGTATATATCACCATACCCACCAAACCCCTGGGAACTACTACTAATCTATGGTCTATCTCTACTGATTTGCATATTCTATACAAATCCTAAAAAAAGAATCATATACAATGTGATCTTTTGTGACTTGTTTCTTTCACTTAGTATACTATTTTCAAGATTCAGCTTCATCTATGCTGTAGTTTGTAACAGTACTTCATCACTTTTTGTGGCTGCATAATATTCCACTTTATACCATTTTGTTTATCTATTCATCAGTTGATGGACATTTGTTTCAACTTTTTAAGCTATTATCACTAAAATTTCTATGAACATTCATAAGTGTTTATGTAAACACATTTTCAATTCTCTAGGGTGTACATCTAGGAGTGTAATTGCTAGATCAAGCATTAATTCTTTGTTTTACTTTTTAAGGAATGGCCAAACTATTTCATAAAGCAGTTGCACCATCTTATATCCCCATGGGCAATATATGAGTAATAATTGACATTATAGTGCTTATCATATTCCACATACTATTGTGCATTCTACATATTAAGTTACTTAATCCTCATAAAAACCCTAAGGACAAAATTTAAAGTACAGTAATAATAAAGAAATAAGGAATGTAATCAAGTTAATAAAATAGATTAATAAAGTTAATTAAATAAAAAATAGATATTGTCAGATGCATTAGAAACAAACTTAGATGGGTAATACAGTGGTAGGAGAACTTCAGGGTATAAAATGATGTGAAAGTATAAATATATATATGTAAGATGCAAAAAATAAATTTAAAAAACAGTAAATATGAGGTTATAATCAAAAACTGAAAATAAATGGATAATTAACACTAAAGAAAATTAATTAAGCATTGTTTATCTCCTCTCTTTTGACACCCACACAGCAATTTAAAGAAATAAAAGTATATAAAAAATCTTGACAGAGGATAAAAACGTAGTGATTAAGAGATATTACCAAATTTGTAAACTGAGAATCTGTCAGATTAGTAAACTCAGCTGACCAGAGAAAGCTTAAAACTAAGCCAGCAGCCAATAAACTAATTTGACTGGTACAACCAAAAGAGGTCAGGAGATGAACTGGGTAATTGCAAAGATTAGGGCTCAGGGCATTTAACATTATGGAAGAGCCCCCCTCAGGTGGGCACTGAGAGGGGGAGGGTGCAGGGCCACCAGCAGCCGGACCGGGCCTCCGCACGTTTAGTTACCGAGCGGGTGGGGGGGGGGGGAACGGGGACGGGGTGGCCACCTCTTTCACTCTTACCCCAATTATTAGTCCCTAAAAGGAAAATGAAGTAATAATCCATTGGACCAACAGAATTGACGAGGGACCGAGCAAAATATTATGCACAAATATGAGTGGACCACGAGAGAAGGAACTGTTATAAAGACAAGATATATTGGACGGGGGAAATGATCATGGACATCACCTATCACAGAATCACACCTAAGGTCATACAATAAGTGGACAGGTCAAAAGCTAAGGACGGATACACAGCTCAAGAAAGCAAGGTGCCCCTCCCCAATCAATGGGAGAGGAAGGTCACAGAGATGGGGCTACAGGCCCACACAAAGCTACAATGAAGGAGAGGAAATGAGCTGCAAAGCTTTTTGGTAGAGACCCTCCACAACGAGTATCTTCTACATTGAACGGAATGGATTGACGACCATCAACAAGAGAAAACAACAGATTTCACAGAGAATGAACGGCTACCCAGTACAGAGATAAGACTGAACATCTACCAACAAGGCTTGCTATATTCTAGAATCACAGTCCCTCACCAAAGAAAAGGACATTAACATAGAATACAAAGAGACTAAAGGACTTAACATAGACCAAAAACAACAAGGATAGGGGTGGAGTGAACAGAGGGGTCGTCAACGGTGGGTGGGGGAGAGGCTTTCCAATAATCATTTGCCCTTACTATAAAATCTAAAGTATGAATAAAAAAAAACATTATGGAAGAATTAAGTATAAAACCCACACTCAGAAAAGTCAGGGCTTGAAATTTAGCTTTCCCTTTTATCACCTATGTAATTTTATCACCTATGTATCACCCTCACTGGGCTCAGTTTCCTTATCTGGAAAATAATATGGTAACGAAACTTATGATAAATTAGTACATGGGAGGCTATTGGATCAGTGCTTACTACATAATAGATTCTGAATAATGTTCTATTCATAAGACCTCCAGAAATAAAAAGTGAAGATAAAAAGATTATTTAAGAAATGATATATATATATATAAAATCTGTATACAATTCAAGGATTGAGTTTCCAGATGAACTAGGTGCAGTAGTACTCGACACAATGAATGCAAGGAACATATGACCTGCTTTAAAAAAGAAAAGCTCTGAAAACTTTTAAAATAACAGGTCATCCATAAGGCAAGACATTAACATTGTGCTTGGCTTCTGAACAGCTTCTAAAAGCTAATGTTTCCCAAAAAAACTCTAAGAAAAAATAAAATTTTAATTAAGAATTTTAAACCTAGCTGAGTGTTAATCAAAAGGAAGAATAAAGGCATTTAGACATGTAAAACCACAAGAAAAATTATCTCCCAGGCTTTATTGCTCAGGAAGCCACTAGAGGATATGACAAACAAAACTGAGGGCTTAAAAATAAGAAAGAGGAGCGAGAACACAGGAAATATCAACAGAAAGGATAGGTGACAGAAATTCACAGAATGATGCCTAGCAAAGCCCCAGGCTGTACAATGGCCTTGAAAAGCAAGCAGTCACTATTGAAATACAATCACAAAAGGTTCCAGATGAATGTCAAAGAAAGAGAAATGGAACTACAACATTATTAGTTTTTAACCATGTTTGGCAACTTGACAAATAATGTGGTACTGAATTTATGGTTGATGTAAAATATAAATAAAACAGAAAGAAATATAAAACAATTATCAGGAAAAATAAAAAGTTAAACAAGTAAAAGTTATCAAAGCACAAAATTAAATCTCATCAAAATCAGTAGGAAATCCATCAATATGCCTGAAAATGGAGTCAGTCAATTAGAGTTGTTTTTTTTTTATTTTAAAACATGCAAGGAAATAACAGGAAAAAATAGTTAATCTTTTTAGTGATCATTACTAAGGAACAGGCTTCAGGACTAAGGAAATTTTACATAATATAGGTCTTGTACTATTATGTACTATAACTAAAATAGAATGTAAATTTAAAACACAACATTCAAATGAACGAATGGTCAAAGAGATTTCCAGGAAGATAGAAAACAAAGGTAGAATTAGCAACATTATCAACAAAACAAAATATAACTCTAAACACTAGTAAAATAAAAAGTGAAATTATATAATGATTAAAGGCAGAATTTCAAGTAAGACTTAGCATTCAAGTGGGGCACGTGGTGCATGCCTGTAAGCTTCAGCCTATGAAGCAGCTAGGGCTAGGGATCTCATGGTTCGAGTCCCGCTCCAGGCAACATAGCTAGACCTAGTTCCAAAAAAATAGCTGGGCGTGGTGGTATGCATCTGTAATCCCAGCTACCTGGGAAGCTGAGGCTGGGAATTGCTTGAGTCCATAGTACCCCGGGCAACATGAGCCTGCAGTTCCATGGGCAAAAATATTGAGACTTAGTCTCAAAAAAAAAAGACTTAGAATTCATAGATTTGTACTGAACACAAAGAAGCTAAATGTATGAGAAAGAGTATTTTAATGCAAGTTTGATTAAAATCCAATTTCAGAACTTCCACGCCCAGTAAGGATGGCATAATGGGATTTATTGTAACACCATAACAATTAAATAACATTTCATGATATATAAATAAATTTTTCAAGACACTGGGCATCAGATAGTGGATAACCTGAGAGATGCAAAACAAGTGAGATGAGCTCTACAGGTGCCCCAGCTTCCTACCCTGGTGCCGAAAAGAGAAACTGAGGCAGAATTCAATAAACTTCCAAATCAAGTTCTGGAAATCTACACGAAGTGAAATATCATTTTCTAAGTGAAAATATCTTTTGAAAAGAAAAGTAAATACAGTTTTTTTTTCAGGTATATAAAAGTTTCTTACAGACATATACTGTAATAAATCTTAAAAGAAGTACTTTGGACAAAGCCGGGTGTGGTGACGCGTGCCTGTAATCCAAGTGCTGGGAGGCAAGAGGCCAGGGATTGCTTCAGTTCACGGGTTCATGACTACCCCAGGCAACATATCAAGACCTGGTCTCCAAAAAGCAGCCGAGTACTACCTGAGAGGCTGAGACTGGGGATAGCTTGAGTCTGCAGGATAGGCTATCCTAAGCAGCATAGCAAGACCTACTCTCAAAAAAAAAAAAAAAAAAAAAAAAAAAAAAAAAAAAAAAAAAAAAATTAAAAAAAAAAAAAAAAAAAAAAAAAAAAAAAAAAAAAAAAAAAAAAAAAAAAAAAAAAAAAAAAAAAAAAAAAAAAAAAAAAAAAAAGAAATTATAAAAACTAGAAAAAATAAAAACATTGGTTAGTAGGTATTTTTTCTTATTTAAATCTCTTTAAAATATACTTGACTAAACAAAAATAATCACAATGTAATAGGGATTTCTAACATGTCAAAGTAAAATATATATGACAATCACATCACAAAGCTTAGGAAAGAAGATATAGAAGTCTAATGTAAGGTTTTTACACTAAGTATGAAATGACATATGTCACTTCAAAGTAAACAATGATAAATTAAAGATGTATACGTGTACACACAAGCACTAAAAGAACAAAACAAGGAATTATAGCTAGCTATCAAAAAAAGGTAGAAAGTGGGATCATAAGAAAGGTTCAGTTAATCTAGAGGAATAAGAAGAAAAAAAAGTGGGACAAAGGAAAACTAATAGCAAGATGATAGATTTAAGCCTAATCATATCAATACTCATATTAAACAAAAGAGCTAAATAACCTAACTAAAGGCAAAGATTGCCAGGTAGGATGAAAAGCAAAATTTAACTATTTTCTGCTCAAAAAAATACATTTTAAATACAAAATAATATATAGGTTAAAAATAGTCAGGAAAAGATACCCCAGGATAACACGAATCAAAAGAAAGCTAGAGTGTTATTATTCATACTGACAAAATAAAGATTATAGCTATGTAGGAAATAATTTATCAAGGCAACAATAATTTTTAACCTCAATAATTTTAAACTTTTTAAACTGTATCTAATAACATAATTCTGAAGGGTATAAATTAACAACCCATAGACTTTCAAGTAGCAATAGACAAACCCACAATCGTAGTTAGTGATTTCAATATCTTATCTCTTAATAGTTTCTATCTCTTAATAGTTGATAGAAGAATAATACAGAAAATCAGTAAGGACATTAAAGAATGAACAACATAATCATAATCTACAGACCTGCCTAACTGACACCGTCCAACAAGAGCAAAATATATATTCTTTTAAGTGTATATGGAACATTTGCCAAGATCGACTAAATGGGGGAGGCATAAAACAAATCGCAATAAATTCAAAAGGAGTCACGTCATACAAAGTATTTTCTCTGATCACATTGAAAAGCATTAAAAGGAATGCACATAAAATCATCCTTTTATGGCATTAGCCATAACATCAAGTTCCACAAAACTTGGCTTACAATTAGGTTCTTCCCAGAGTCCACTCCTCTTAAAAAGAAAGGAAGACATTGATTTCACAAGCTGATTGGCTTTCCTCATAGTTCAATCTTGTTTATAAATAATTTTGCAAGTATCTGCCCAAGATTCTGAATGTTGGAAACACTGTATCCTAGCGCTGGCATAACTTTTTCTCTCATTTTTATATTCCTTCATATTATGTGAGAATTTAGGAGGAATAATTAAGTGGACAAACTCAAATCCCTTTCTTAAATCAAAACACATGTCTTTTTTTTATCTCAAATCACCAAGAAATAGAGAATTTCATAACCTTTACTTGGTTATGAAACTGTATTAGTTTGTTCTCCAAATAATTACCTTCAAACAACTAGCTATTTATATGAGAAAAATATATATTCTTACAGTTATTAGGCATATTTTTCCTACGTTGTCTTAATAAAAACAGACCTGAAATATTTTCAGAATTGCAATACTGTCTGGGAAGCTGAAAGTTAAAGAGAAAGACTGATGGAAAAGGAGGGAAAATGAATGAAATCAGTTTCAGATCAAACAGTCAAAGTCCTTGTTCAATCACAGCCATAAAATGTATGCAAATATGCACTCACACACATGCGCACATGCATGCGCACATGCACACACACACACACACACACATCTTACTTCTTTATTAAAATGCATAAAGCAGCCAGAAGCAGGAGCACCAATAAATTCTTCTGTATAAGCAGAATTTTTTAATGGCTCCCTGAACACTAATAACCACTGCTCTCTTATGTGTACTTGACTCTGTTTAACCTTTTTCTGGTGCTTTTTAACTTCTCCAAGTCAGGTACTAATATGGAACTAATGTGGGGTTTATTTTCCCTATAGGAATAGCAAAAAGAGCAGTGCATATTATCGTAATCACACAAGTCCTTCTAGCATTGGGGGAACTTTAGATCAAAGCCTATGCATTATAGCCCAGGAAAAGAATTTAATAACAATTGCAAGGCTAAGCAATCTTGCTTTAGACATCAGATATTTCATTGAATACTAATCATGAAAAAAATACTCTTGGCTGGCAAGTGACCCAGTGTGAGGTGAATGGACATCCTTTTGGTCCCAGCTAAGTTGCTGTTGATCTCAGCAGCAAGGATACCCAGGCAATGGCTGACCATCACAGCCTGACACTGATGAAGGATGGCTAGAAATATGAGCTCTTTTTACATTGGGAAGATGAATTTTTGAGGAGGTTCTCACTGCTGGAAAAAAACACAGTATAAGTAAATGGGGTATGGACAATGTCATTTTTGTTCTTATCAATTGTGCACCTCAGTTCCTTGTGAGTTGCTACTTGAAAAGTATTTAAAAATCTGAAACTCAGCATTTCTGCCTGATTCATCTTCATTTAAGGTTTTAATATATTTATTTATTTTTCTCTCACAGGCTACCTTGGAGACAGTGCAACACTTTCATGGTGAAAATGAACAAGATGCATCAAGATATTTTTTACCTCCTGACTTTTAGCAGCTGGATACTTTTCAATTCTTTTATTTTTCAAATACAGAGGTCACCCCAGCATCCTGACACTACAGTAGTTGTGTTCCAGCTGCACTAATCCATTTCCTGCTGAGTTTCTGCAGAAAGAAGAATTCATTTGACACCAGCAGGGACAAGACAAGGGAAAAATTAAGGGAGAATGAATAAGTAAATGATTTAAACAAAAGAGAATAGAAAGAACAAAGTAAATGGCTATGGGGACAGGGCAGGAGGTGTCTAGATATAAATGGAGGGGCATGAGTAAGATTGCATAGGAAACGGAATCCAGGAACCAATACATATTCCTTTCCAAAAAAAAGAAAGAATTTGTTTATCTTCAGTGAAGTGTGGCCACCTTAAGGTTTTTATCTAGGTCCAATTTAAATATCAACTTGAAATAAATCACTTCCTTCTGCTAATACAGACATTTCTACTAAGCAGTTCAGAGTAATAAAATTAGTTGCTTCTGATTTTAGGTATTTTCATCAAAGCTGTAGTCAATAATAACTTAGTCAACTGTTTTTTTAATCTGACACACTGAATTATGTTCATCATACTTGGAAATGTTATAATTATTTTCCAGTACAAGATTCACATATGTAATATTAACCTCTCATCTAAAGTTAACTGGGAGCACTAAAATACCCTCTTTTAAGACATATAAATATATAGAAAGAAAAAGTTGAAACCTATTTTCTTCTGTTTTGCTTTTTACAGGAAAACTAAAATTACTGGAAAAATCAGATATACCTAGTAAATTCTGAAATTTACTATAATATAATAAAGCAATTTTGAAAATACAGCCATAGACAATATGTTTACAATATGATATCCAAGAAAACTTTATAATACTAATAACGACTGAATTTTAAAAATTTAGCTCTCTAGCTATTCAGCCAACATAATTTAATTTATATACCACATTTCCTTAAATTATACAGCAAATGCTTATACCAAACTAAAATAATTATTTTATCAGTAACTTCCCTTTTACTTCCAAATGTACTAACAGCTATTAAAATTGGAAAATTAATTCCTATAAGCTTTTCTCAATCTCTCATTCTCTAAAGAGAGCAGCAGCAGGAGACAGAATCTAGAGTTCTTAATTATGGAGAAATCATAAAAATCATTGAGTTAAGAGCTATCAATATAGTTCTAGCTTTTTAATTAGGATATTAGTAACAACATCAATTTCTGAGAAGTCGTTTATGGATAAGGCACTGATAGGTGAGTGGTGGAGAACCGTTTAATTGTCAATTAATAGAAGAAACTGAGGCTTGGAATGGTTAATGACTTTTTTTTAAGGTCATAAGACTGGTAGCCAAAACTTAAATGGAAACCAGAATAAGTTCAGAGATGATCTTTTCATCTACTACACTTACTTTCTTCCTAACCTTGATGCATTCTAAGCCAAAGGACAAAAAATTACTATTTCTATTCACAAGTATTACTATATTAATATAAAACTACGGGGGGGCAGCAAATCCTTGAGATCACAATGTTGTGAAATTTATATATAAATAAAATATATATATATATATATAACTACATATCCTGTACATTGGGATCTGTTTCACACAAACCTCAAGAATCAGAACATATTTTTATTTTGACCAATAATTTCAAAGAATCACATTCCAGTTTACCACTAATACTTCCAAGAACAAGAAGTTCATTTACATATTATACCTGAAAATAATCACTGACATTATCTTCAAAACAGAAGAACAGTAATTAAAAACTTAAGTAAATTATTTTTTCATAAATTATTTTAAATGTCTAATACTTGGCTGTATAAATTTTTCTAAATGTGAAACTCTTTCAACTCCTGCTATTGCAATTCTGCATTTCTTCTTAAGTGGCCAGCTTTGACAAAGGGCAGGCAGAGTTTCCAGCTCTGCACAGTAATAATACTGATAATAATACCTTGTGTTTCTGTAAAGCCTTTTCTCCAAGGAGTTCCAAGTTATTGGATTAACTCTACCAGTTTCCCTTGCCAACATACTTCCAAATATAATATTACCTTTTATTACTGTACATTAGAAGGAGAGAAAGAGTATTTGAAGTGCAAATAGTATGTTAAAGAATCAACAAATACAGATTATCCCTAATGCAAACACATTTCAAGAAAAATGTATACACTTTAATACATATTCAGACCTATTATTAGGAGAAGTCTTGATTTCTTTTCACCTTTAACTGAATTATATTTCCAAAGCTAATGGTAACCAGTAAAATTTTAACTATTTGCATGTTTGGTTAATGCATAAAAAGATGAAATCAAGTTGTCATTTCATACCTAGGTTTATTATGAAATTGAATATTGAGAATTTCTGAAAGTGATTATGTTCCTTTCTCTTTTAATTGAATGACATAGTCAGAAAATATCATGTATAAAGAATAAAGACCAAGATAGCAATATATTTTAAGGCAGCTAACCAACAGTTTTCTTGAAGTAAGCCAAAACTATAACCTGTGAACTTAATTATATTTGCTTCTACCATAAGTATTTCTGAGTCATACTGAAATATCCAAACACTTTAATTTGCTTACACAGTATTGACTGAAACAAAAAGAATGCTTACTTATGAGAGTGAAAGTTATTCAAAGAATCAAACAAAAAAAATTTTTTACCACTTAGAAAATATTGCAATTATAAGGATAATATGACACTGGATGATACATATGGCTTCCTGCTTTCTTTACAGAAATATCCATGTAAGGATCCAGACAGCCAGATGTGGAGTATTTACTTTTGTGATCTCATTGTTTATGACAGTCAAGTCAAACAGAGACTTTTCTATGAATCAACCCAAGTTTCCCAGTTGCTTAGTATGAATGCTCCTGTGGACACTTACCGTAAACAGTGTGACCACATTTGTCATGTGTCTGGAACTTACTTCAGAGGCAAAATAGGGATATATAGCATATGGTCTTAGAATTCGCAAAATTCTCTCATGAGGAGAAAAATTAGAATTACAAGATCACAGCAAAGGAAGTTGTTAACTCAGCAATTCCAGAGTATCCTGCCAAGCAGAAGAGGATGAATTGAGGGAGACAGAATAAGGTAAGAAATTAAAACATGAGACCAAAATGTCAAAAATTAACATGGTAGTGATAAAGTGAAGTTAAAACAATGACTAAATATACTATGTGCATGTACGTTGCATAAGTTTATAACAGGGAAGTGTATAGTAAGACTTTACAGCTCTGATTTACAGTCAGAGTTGGGGAAAACTTTAGAGTTTTTAAAAAAAGAAATTTTCAAGAAAAACCAAGATGATTCTGTGGATAATATGCAACAATTTTTAATATATATTCAGTGTCTCACCATATGCCTAGCCATGTGCTAGATGAATATTTAAAAGCTAAAGAGGAATAATGAATTTTAAATCATCTTTATAACTTACTTTTTTAATGTGAATGACTGCTACTCTTAACAAGTCAATTCTCCATTTCTAGAATAACTGAACATGACAAGATCATGTATTAGTAGCACAGCATATATTACCTTGATATTTGGAGTGAATGATAATGATTGGTCTACTTCTCTTGTCCAAGCTTCACTGTGACAAACAGTGCAACATCAGCTTCATTAATCCTGCTGCAAAGTACAAATGCTAACTACACATATGAAATATGGAGAACTGAGTACCATTTCATAATATAGCTTTAATTCTTTCTTTGAAGGTACAGTCAATGCTGTCACAATCAAGAGGAACTACATACCTCTAAGACTAATGCCATACCTAGTGAGGAGGTATTATGCAGAGGAGAAATTTTTCTACAATATTCAGAACACCAAAGAAAACCCATAACTTAAAAAAATAGTCACCATGGTCTTTTCTAAAATCCCCTTTTCTGTACTGGTGATAAAATGACAATTTTTAGGTTGACTTTTGGAAGTAGATTGGGTTTCCCACAATAGCTTCAAGATACATGCAACCTTGCCACTGCCCTGTAAAAAGATAAAGCCTATTCTCCTCCTCTAAAAATCTGCCCTACTTTGACCACAGCACTAGTACAGAAGTGGTGGAAGTGACATTGTACTACATGTAGTCTGGACCCTGTGAGATTTGAAGTTCTTGCCCAACCCCTGAATGTTCCTTGGAAAATCAACTGCCATGCTGTAAGTGGGCACAGTTAGCCTATCCTTTCCTTCCACTGAAAAGAACCCAAGCATGTTTTTATTTGTTGGGACAGGAAAAATTCTCTGAGGTTAAAAAAAAAAAACAAAACACAAGGATTTGAACCCACAGTTTTTGAGTCTCCATCTTCTCCCTTCTCTAGTGAGAAAAGTAATGACAAGACTTCAGTGAAATAATATGTGGGGAAGGGCTTGTAAATGCTAAGACACTGTGTCAAAAAACTGAGAAATTATTCAGTAGGCCAAGCTGCACATAGTAACACTGCAGTCCCATATAGAAGTAGTTCTGGATCACTGTGTCCAGATTCCCACAAGTATCTGAATTTGGGTTGTCACTTTCTCAGAAATAGAGGACTAGGTCTTAGTGCAAGAGATATGGCAGACACTGTTCTCCCTGTATGCTTTCAATAAATATTAACTGAGCTCTGAATATTTCCTTGCATTGTTCTAGGCACAGGAAGGCAGCGTGAACAAAACCACCCTGGCTTTCCTGGAACTTTCATTTGCATGATTAAGAACACATTATTATACTAAAAGGAAAATAAATAAATCTAAGTAAAAAGACAGGGGTAACCAAAAGGTTAATGCACTATTTTAAGGACGACCTCTCTGATAAGGAGACCTGAATGAAACAGACAGTAAATCATGTCCATATGGTAGAGAAAGGTCTTCCATGCAGTAGGAACAGCAAGTGGAAAAACCCTGCAGTAGTCTCATGCTCACTGTGTTCATGAGGTGAGTGCAGATGGTCTATGGCATGAGTAGAATGGTAGCAAACAAAAGCAGAGAGCCAGAGGGGTCTAGGTCAAGTAAGATCTAGAGAACCACAGTGACAATTCTTAATTTAGATCTAGAAAGAGGATACACATACCCTAGCTACCATTTAAAGATATCATTCTGTCTGGGTGCCAAATTTATCATGGAAAGGAAGCAGGAACTATAAAGCAGGTTTTTGCAGCAGCCCTGGCACAAAATACAACTTGAACTTGGGCTGTAATTGTCAGGGTGTGAAAGTGGCTAGATCCTGGATGTATTTCGAAAGCTGAGCCAGAAGATTTGCAATTAGATTGAGGATAGTGGGTGGTGGGAAATAAGGAGTCAAGAAATAGATAGATAATTCTGTTTCTAAACAAAGTAATTTTAGGGTTTAGCTGAATGATAACCAAAAGCTATGTCATTTTACCACCAGATTTTCAATATTTTGGCCAAAAATAATTTTTTTTTTAATGCTAGCAATTTCCTTAGAAATTATTTGTCATATAAGTATACTGATATGGGGGAAATATTATGAGATGCATAAAAGCAACTGAAATTCTATTTTCTTTAGTTAAAGCTTTACAACTAAGCACAGCTGCAGACTGCCCAGGCATAATTATAGCTCCACCTGGCAGGCAGGCGCCTTGGTTTGAAGCATAGCATTTCATTAATAAAACGAAAGAATGTGTGAAATTGTATTTTTAAACAGCTGAAATGGAAGGAGACTTGTAGGTGGCAGGCTCCACTGTATAGGCCACAACCATACGTGTTGAAAGGTCACGTTTACATTGCCCGTCACACATGCCATCTTAGCACCCACCCCACTTACCCTGATCTTTCAGGTGATAGTTGTACTTTCTTAAGGTAAACGCTTGTAAGTTCACAGCATTCCAGGGAAGAAAAAGGTACAATCCACAGGCTTCCTGGCTACTCATATTCTGAAAACATCTTTGTTTTCTGGAGACTACCATGTTACCAGAGAGTTGCATTAAAAGAAATTGGGTGCAAGTAATAATCATATTGACCACTGTCCAATCATTTCTCATTCATGTATTCACTCTACTATTTGCATCTTGTAACATTCAGTTACTGTATTTATTAACTAGCACCCCAATGACATTTTGAATTCTTTTTGAGCTACCAACAAAATCCAAGTAATTTTTTACTAAAGTAAAAAATCTACAGCTGCTCTCTGTGGGGTCTAATCTTTAATAAAGAAAATATAATCTTATATTGCTTCAATTACCCATCTTACATGTGAGAATAATTAGATTTTCTACGTAATGTTATATACTAAATAACAACCCTTCGAATTAGCAGATCACTATAATAGAAGCAACTGCTTCTAACACAGCCCTCTTAAAATCCTACTAATAAATAAACAAAAAAATAAGTAATGTTTATGAATAACAATTTAAGAATTGATTTAATAAGTCTATTGAATTCTTTTCAAATGCTCATAAAACATTTTTTAATTAACCCAGTGGTAAATCACAAAGAAAAGCACGTATGTATTTTCTGGCTATAGGAAAATAAAAATAATTAACAAAAGCAAAGCCAGAAACTGATCTCTGGGGAATTTTAAAAACTCCCCTGCATAACTCAACATTCAAAAATGAAATTACAGACTCTTTAACTAATCTTCAGTGATGCTTCTCACTGAAAAAGAATTATAACTTCTTAGAGAAACAAAAAGTTCCAGGTCTGGGGCAGCAATTACACAAGATAATCTGAACATCTTGTACCAGAAAACAAGGAAGCTATCAAAGACTATATAGGAACCACGTGAAAAGGATGTAGGGCCAGTACAAGGGGCTTCCTGCTGGCCAAAGGTGGGGTGGACAATGAGAACACTGAAAACGAAATGACAGCAAAGGATTGAAACACAACAAATGTATCCAACCTATGTACTTGTAATACATTAAAAGTAGTCACTTTTGGGTTTCTAGAAACCAGATCTATTGTAGAAAATAGTAAGTGAAAGGTTCAAGAATTTATTCGGTGCTTCTCCATGAAAAATATTTAGAGTAAACATATAGCTGAGACAAAGAACACTGGAACTGACCATTCTGCAATCCCTAATGAAACAATGTATGTGGGTGGTGACCATGGATGGCTGCTCAAATCTTTAGGTAGTACAGATAAGGAACCCTATAATGGATGGATCAGGCAAGAAACACTTGAGCCCATGATCAATCTTATTATCACAAGAGAAGGAGCAATCAGGCATTATAGATTTCTTTTTTTTTTTTTTTTTGAGACTAGGTCTCACTAGGTTACACGAACTCAAGTGATCCCTAGCCTCAGCCTCCCAGGTAGCTGGAATTACAGGTGCATGCCACCATGCCCAGCTATTTTTTGAGATTAGGTCTCACTATGCTGCCTGGGATGGATCTTGAACTCACAACTCAAGTAACTCCTAGTCTCGGCCTCCATTCTTAGGTTGAGATTAAAGGTGTGCACCACCGTGCCCAGACCATTATGGATTTAATGTTATAATAGGAAGTGCACAGCACCACTTATGAGGAATCCTGCAAAAAAAATTTTAACTCAAAGGATTTAATTGTTATCAACAACTTACAGAAAATATTAGGATAAACAGTCAATACTATAGAGGTACAGTCAGTCAAAATTTTATACAGCAAATGCCCAAACAAAAAATAAAACAATGGCAGGGTGTGGTGGCGCACATCTGTAGTTTAAGCGCTGGGAGGCAAGAGGCCTGGGATCACTTGAGTCCGAGGGTTCGAGACTACCCCAGTCAACATAGCGAGACCTGGTTTCGAAAAAGCAGCCAGGTGCAGTTGCGGGTGCCTGTAATCCCAGCTACCTGGGAGGCTGAGGCTGGGGATCACTTGAGTCTGTGGGATCGGTACTACAACCTAGCGAGACCTAGTCTCAAAAAAAAAATGTATATATATATATATATATATATATATACATATAAAACAATGAAAAGGGAGATAAAAGTCTGATAAAAGCTGAAGGAGAAATAACAACCAAATGTGACATGTATCGCTTATTTGGATGTTGATTTAAACAAACCAAAGGTAAAAAGATATTCACAAGATAAATGGGGGTCATTTAAACACTGTATCAAATGATACAGAGAACTTTTGTATAAGCAAGCCAAATCATTATGTTGTACACGTTAAAATTTTAATAAAAATAATAAACTTAATAATAAAATTTAAAACATTTTAATAAACAAGTTAATTGGTTCCCAAGCAATATCAACTAAAGAGATCCTCCCCAAAATACATTAAATAAATGTTTTGAAAACCAAAGACAGAATCTTCAAAGAAGAAAAAAAAAAGAAGCTTATAATTTAACAAGGTAGCCAGCATAAAGTTCTTAAAGAATTCTAAGCAAAACCCTTACACACCAGGAGAGAGTGGTCTGGGAGAGGGAAAAAAAAAATACTATCCAGAATGAAGTAGAGAAAAACTCTCCCAAACAAAAGCTGAGGGAATTCATAACACTAAACCTTACAAGAAATGATCAAAGGAGTTCTTCAAACTAAAATGAAAAGATGCTAATTAGTATCTTTTGGATACTTAGGTATCCTTTGGCTACACCATCAAAGGATACTAATGAAAACTTAAAACATATATTCTATATTATATCTCAAGAGTTTCAAAGTTCTGCATTTTACACAGAAATCTATAGTTCGAGCCACATGTGGCAACTTCTGTCTGTAATGGAACCACTTGGAGGTCAGAGGCCAGGAATCGCTTGAGTTCAGGTTTGGGACTACCCTGGGCAACATAGCGAGATCTAGCCTTTTTTTTTTTTTTTCCACTTATTTATTTTTGATGGGAAGAAAACAAGTTACAGATAGGTATACATATTAGAATACCATAATTACAAAATTATAAACCATGCGAAATAATATATTATTTACTCGTGTGATTTAAAAGTTTCAAATACCACAGGAATGATAAACATCAAATCCAGTGTACTGATTATTATTTCTGGGATGTATAATGGGGAATAGGATAGAAGAGATGTCCACAGAGAATGTCAACTATCTCTGTGATAGTTGATTTTTTTAATTTAAATTTTGAAAGAAATTTTGCATATATATGTGTGTGTATATATATATATATTACATTATTGTGTACCCCGAGGTTTTCCCATTTCCCTAACACCTGTTAGTCATCCTGCTCTTTCGTGCCCTTCACCTCCCCCATCTTGCAAGATCTAGCTTTAAAAAAAAAAAAAAAGCAGCCAGGCCTGATGGCTGGCGCCTGTAATCCCAGCTACCTGGAAGGCTAGGGATCGCTTGAGTCCGGGATCAGGAGTACCCCCCCGGCAACTTAGCTAGACCTAGCCTCAAAAAAA